>JAEANM010003372.1:0-22514 GCA_017656035.1 Myanophis thanlyinensis
TCCTAAATTATTAAAATCTGGATTAAATCAGTTCTTACTTTGGGTTCATGAAATGGCACCATTGCATCGCATCCTATCCTGGCCCAGCCCCTCTGACAAATTTTAGAAACCATTGTGGCCCGCGAGTCAAAAAGTTTGCCCACCCCTGAATTAGACTATTTATCTACTGACTGAATAATGTCCATGGTAGAAGTCTTCCCCATGGCTGCATCTCAGTTTGTTTTCAAGGTAGATGCCAGGCAGCAAATCCAGCTGTTTTTGCATTCAAAGAATTTGCTCCATCCCAGCAATGATTTGACCAGCTGAGTCCAATGTAAGCTTTCTTAGAAGTGCGGCTCCAGCTTAATGAGACTTGCTTCATTGTAGACTGAAGAATCAGCAGTATCTTCCAGCTGTACATAGTTCCATCTTGGTCTAAAAGTTTTATTGAGAGAAGACTTAGACAAGCCATCCTATGCTTCTGTTCATTTCAAAAGCTTCTCAGGTGCCACAAGAGTGGTTTTGTCCACCCTGAAGGAGCCCGGTGTAATTAGCGAGGTGTAACTTTGCCATAGGTGACTAGATTTACATATTGCAATAGACACAATGATTGATTTTGACTTAATGTGATGTGTAAACCCAGCCCTGTTAATTTCTATCTTGTAATATCTTGTTTAATGTGCTGTGCATTCAAGTCCATTGTGGGTCTCTAGAACAAACACAGGATTGAGCCATGGTTGCTGCTTCTTGTTGTTGTTACTTTGGTTGCATTGTATAAAGGAATTAGTTATTTAGTTATTTAATGACAAAGTATTAATTACGTGCAACATTCTGAGAGAAAGCAATCAAATATCCCTCTGCACTACCCAAAAATATTTTCAAAATGTGTGAATGGGGGAGGAAAGAATTGCTGTCACAGATAAATTATATAAACAACATTTTATGACTACAGATCACGTTTCCTTTTTTTTTTGGTAGTTTATTTGTCTTTCAGACCTTGTCATAAAAAGCAGAGAAAGCAAAATTCTGGGAATGTACTATTTTCAATTTAGCCGCTGCCAACAGTGACACCAATCTATATGCTGAACGGTTCAATGCAACTCTGGGAGACAAATATAAGATCTAGATCAGACATGGGCAAACTACGGTCCGCGGGACACACCTGGCCCGTTGGGCTTTTTAATGCGGCCCGCTGAACTAGTTCTGATGCAGACTGGGAAGTTCGCCCTCATTGACGCCTCCCTTGGCAGCGTATCCCTAGCACCGCGCGGCGAAGCGGGACAGGCCGCTGACGCCCACGTGTCTTTGCAGGCGTGGGATGCCGAACGCAGCAGCCATGAAGAAGAAGGTAAGAGGGCGGCGGACAGGCGGGCGGGGGCAACTCCGCAGGGACAACGCTGGCTCTTCTCCTGCCACCCGAGCCGGCGTTGCCTCTGCGGAGCCGCCCCCACCCACCCGTCGCCCTCTTACCTTCTTCTTCATTGCTGCTGTGTTCGGCATCCCACGCCTGAAAAGACATGTGGGGGAGGGGGGGCTGCGGGAGGGGGAGCCCATCAATGTGGCCCGCAAGTCAAAAAGTTTGCCCACCCCTGATCTAGATAATCAATTATAATTTTGGGCGTGGACAACTTCCTTATTTTAAATTCCTGAAGAGCTGTGGTGGCACAATGGTTAGAATGCAGTATTGCATACTAACTCTGCCCTGTGCCAGGAGTTCGATTTTGACCGACTCAAGGTTTACTCAGCCTTCCATCCTTCCGAAGTGGGTAAAATGAGGGCCCAGATTGTTGGGGTGCGATAGGCTGACTCTGTAAACTGCTTAGAGTGCTGTAAAGCACTGTGAAGCGGTATATAAGTCTAAGTGCTATTGTGTGGTGGTCTCTCATGGATGTAAGACACACAAACATGGTATCCTGGGATGAGAGCGTGGAGTTGCCCTCAGAACTCTTTTTTATTGATGGACAAAGAGAGGGCGTGATCAGAAGATGGGTTAGGGGAGGGGAAGGGAAGGGAGGAGACATGGATACCTGTGGCATCCAGTTTGTCCATGTAAGGTAATGTCCTGAGTTTATGTCCATATAAGGTAATGCCTTGAGAGGCCAGCAGGTAATGTTCATATAAGGCAATGACTTGAGTCTTTGACCATACAAGGGAATGTCTTGAGCCTATGTCCATATAAGGAAATGGTCTGAGAGGTCAGCAGGTAAGATGACTCAGAAGGTGTGAGGTCGTGGCTCCATATCCTGTGTGTGTGTTTGCACGTACACAAGATGGATGCTGGACGATTCAGCAAATAATTCAGCAAATTCCAACACTATTGGTATTGCTATTATTGTGTGGTTAATCCATTCAGTCATCATTAGACAAACCAGGATTCACATATGGTTTTTTGTCTCCTTTTTCTTTCTCCCAAGGATTAGATCGGAACGCAAAGATGACAGCAATGGTAAGTTTTTACTCCCTTCCTTTGTTCCCATTCTCAAGTTCTCATTGGGGATAACTGCTGGAAAACATGCCAGATTCAAACCTTCTTTTCGGCTGACTTGGCTCTGGTCAGACAACACACTAAACTCCAAAGCAGCAAACTCCATTTTGGTCTGGCATGTTCTTCAAGTCCAGTCCGTGTAGTTGTAGGCGCTCCACCACTGGAGGTTTTCAAGAAGAGACTGGGTGGCCACTTGTCTAGATTGGCATAGGCCATAGGGCCTCCTATTTGGGTAGGGGGCTTATTTATTTATGCAATTTATTTGATGCCCATCTCATATCAAAATGAATCTGGGCGGGTTGGGGTAGAAGACTTCCAAGATCCCTTCCAACTCTGCCATTCTACGTTCCAGCTATTTTCCTGTTTTCTGCGCTATGTAAATCCAGAAAATCAGGCAAAATGAACTTAATTATGGTTCAGTAGTTAAATATGAGGGGCACAGTGTCTCAGACGCTGAGCTTGTCGATCAGAAAGGTCAGCAGTTTGGTGGTTCGAATCCCTAGCACTGCATTAACGGAGTGAGCTCCCATTACTTGCCTCAGCTTCTGCCAACCTAGCAGTTCGAAAGCATGTAAAAAATGCAAGTAGAAAAATAGGGACCACTTTGGTGGGAAGGTAACAGTGCTCCATGCGCCTTTGGCGTTTAGTCATGCCGGCCACATGACGACAGAATCGTCATCTGACAGCGCTGGGTCTTTGGCTTAAAAACAGAGATGAGCAACCTCCCCTAAAGTCGGGAATGACTAGCATCTCTACCTTTAAGGTAAAGCATTATAAAAAGCGGTTACAAAAAGCATTTCAGATTTTTCAAATTTTATTTATTTTTATTTATTTATGATTTATTTATGTATGATTATGTATGTGATAAATAAAATCTGAATCTGAATCTTTACCTAGTTAAATATGAGAAAATATATGCAAACATAACCAAGGTGTCCCTACCCAAAACTAAAGCATGAATTGCCTCCGTTAAGCAAGTTAGGCTAAAAGGCAGTTGCGCATTTGAGGGCTGCATGAGCTTGCAGATTCCCAACCACTCCTGCGGTTGCTAGCCTGAATCTTTCCTTCCTTTCCTGCAACATCTCCAAAATTGTTAACTGAGGTTTTGCATGATCAAGGCTATGTTTCTACCTTGCCATTTAATTCCCAGACTGGCACCTTCAGGTCAGTTTCGGAAGAAGAGCAGGCTTTGCGCACTAAACTTGAGCGGTTGAACACCAGTGACCATGGCCCTGTGTTTGGAAGGCACGAGAAGATTCCTGCACACACCCTGCAGAAGGTGAGCACCGTGGAGAATTGGGGAGAGCAGCTGAAGTAGGAACCTAAGGACCGTTTGCAAATGCAGAAGACGTCTACGGGAAACATTTAGAGCAGGGGTCTCCAACCTCAGCAACTGCGCTGGCTGAGGAATTCTGGGAGTTGAAGTCCACAAGTCGTAAAGTTGCCGAGGTTGGAGACCACTGATTTAGAGCACAGATCTGTTGGCTAGCTGGCATCGCCACTCATTTTTATCCTGATCAACGTCCTGCTTTAGAGAAGACTGTAAAATATATATGGTTGCAAGTTCCTTGTATGTCACTCAGGCCTTTTCAACTATGCTCAGCTACCTAACATTGATCGTCTTATTCATGTCAAAGAGCTGTAACCAGTTACTTCACAGCCATGGCCACCTAATCCTAAAATCCTGTCATCTTAAACCAAGATGAGGCGATAGAGAGAAATATCATTACTACCAGCCACTGGATGGCAGCAAACTCCAAAAAATAGGCAACATTAACCACAGTAAGCTCCATCTCAAATTGTTGACTCTCCTTGGATGTCAGTTCATTTCTAGGTCAAAATATTAGTTTGATTCACAACCACTCTTGCGATGGAAGAGGAACCATTAGTTTTAAAGGATAATTCTCCACATGTTTCAAAATGTTCCTTGTTACCTATAAATAACCTGCAGGTTGCCAAGCCCCCACGTTTTTGTCAAATGGGGATGCTACAACTGTTGTAAGTGCAAGGACCAGCCATAAGTCACGCTTTTCAGTGTCTTGTAACTTTGAACAGTCACCAGATGCATGGTGTAAGTTGAAGACTGCCTGTACTTCCCCAGGAAAAGTAGAGGTTCCAGTCCAACTCATTGTCTATCTGTCACATTATCTTTGCTTCTCATCCCTAGGCTAAAGATGAATTGAACGAGACCTCAGAGAAACGTGAATTAGCCATCAAGGAGCTTCAGGAGCTTATCCAGGAGAAAGCGAAAGATGGAGACGACATCTGCCAAGCGGTTGCTGAGAAAATGCAGGGGAAGGAAGACGCTTTCCTCCTCCGTTTCATACGCGCCCGCAAGTTTGATGTCAACAGAGCTTATGATCTGATTAAAGGTGGGGATTCTTCCATTGGACCCTTCCCTCCAGACATACAGTCCCATAGCTATCACTCTTTGGGGGGTTGAAGTTATTTACTTACTGATTTCAATGATATTTACAGCTCATAGCTTGGGTGGTGTGATGCTCAGTGGGTCAGAGGCTGGGCTTGTTGGCTGAAAAGTTGACATTCAAAACCCGAGCGCTGTGTGATGGAGTGAGCTCCCGTCCTCGCCTAGCTCTTGCCCACCTAGCAGTTTGAAGGTGTGCAAATGCGAGTAGATAAATAGGTACCACTTTGGCGGGAATATAACAGTGCTCCATGACGTCATGCTGGCTACATGACTGTGAAATGGCTCAATGGCCCTTGAAAGAGAGATGAACGCTGCATCCTGTAGCTGGTTACAACTAGTGGAATAAAATCCGCAGGGATTTCTTTTCTTTCCTTCCCAGTTCATAGTAGTGTACAAAGATTAAAAGGGTGTAACAATATACACCCATGTTTTTACAGTCAAACAACAACCCCAAAAAGAAAGCCACGCCACCAACAGAGCTAAGCTAACTGCCTGAGCCAAAAGTCTGGAGGAATAGCCAGATCTTCTGAGCTTTGTGAAAGGCTAAAAGACCTGCAGGATTCCTGGAAAATGCTGTTTTATAAGGCAGAAGCAGTCACATAATTGCATATTATTAACTCCATACCTCTGGAGTTCCAATAAGATGGCATTGTTTTTGCCCCTCTCCCTCTTCAAATAATTTTATAACAATTTACAAAGCATACACATAAAAAAATAGCACCATTTGCCACCTAATGGGTTTCAGATTTCCATGAAGGAGACTCTGCAGAGATGTTCTGTTTGCACTTCCTTTGAATGCCTGTTGAAACTGTTATGTCTGCGCATGTGTGGGCAGAGTCTTCCCTCAGGTCCGCCCGTGCCGTGCCGACTACCGGCAGCTGATTGGCTGCTAGCCCGGAGGCCCCTGATTGCCCGAAGACAGGGTGTGCTTTGATTGGTTGCAGGCGGAGCCATGGGAAAGTATAAAATGAGCGGTCTGCCTGCAGCCGAGCGTTTCTTTTATTCGGACGAAAAATAAAAAGGAGCCCTCGCGGCTATCTAGTCTGACCTGCGTCTTTGGCTAATTTTTGTGCCTGTGAGCTGGGGATTCCAGGAGCAAACAGAAACATCTGTACAAACTGCAATCCAGATAGAAGCAGGTCTTTTACTCAGAAAGGCTATTCTATTCACCCTCAAGTCCGGGTGTGTAAAAATTACTTTTTTTTTAATGCATCCAAGGTTATGAATTTTACAGATTGTTGTTGTGCCCTGGGCATCCTTCGAATTAAAATGGGTAATTTCTGCATCACAACAAAAGTGTTGAGTTTGTTGAGCTGTTGCTCGGTGTCGACGAGCTTGTTGTTCAAAGCATGCAGCTCTTCATGGGGAAAACCCTGCCTCTGTCACCAGTTCCATCTTGGAGACGTCCAAGTTTTTAACGTGATTGTTGAGCTGTTGGTTCATGTAGCATCTCTAATGTGGCACTGTTAGAGCCTCTATCCCTAACTCCAGGTTACGTCAACTTCCGTCAGCAGTATCCGGAACTCTTTGAAAACCTGCTACCCGAGGCAGTACGGAGTACCATTGAGGCTGGCTACCCTGGCATTTTGTGCAACAGGGATAAGTATGGCCGGGTGGTGCTGCTGTTCAACATAGAGAACTGGGATTACGAAGAGATTACATTTGATGAGGTTGGTATTGTTCGGTAAAGACGTTCCTCTTTTTGTACGTTTTTTTTTCTAAGTCTTTAACAATCATAGTTCCCCCTAAAGCAGGTGTAGAAAGTTAGCATCCACCCTTCCCCTAGAAGAAGGAATTATTCTAGGAAATATTGAAAACCCAATTCAATCCTTTATTGTCAATGCACAACGTGTGTGCTGAGAAATTGAAAAGGCAGAATATTTCCCCTAAAAGAGAAATAGAAATCTTAAAGGAAACCGAAACAAAAGACCGCCAGCTGCCTGCCCCCCAGCAGATATTCTGGTGCCAGTTTATCTACAAGAGAAAAGACTGGGCCAGTCTATCTACAAAACAAAAGACCTCTGCTCCAGGATGATGGGATTATCCTTCAGGGCAAAGGAATTGCCCTTCATTGCATCACCCAGCAAGATTCAACCAAGCCTGGGACACAGACAACCTCAGATGTTTCATTACCCAACTAACACAACAACGTTATTTAGTTTGGTAATGAAACATCTGCAAGAAAACAGCCAAGGACCCCACAGATTCAATCCTATCCTGTTTGACGATGATTACTACTTTATTTGCATCGGTAGCAGAACCCATGCAAAGTTTTATGGCTGGTGTTTCAAAGCCAGTGCGGTAGAGGAAGGTCCATGAATGTGTTTGGAGCCTTTGTTGCTATTCTTCAATGGTTTTTACTACAGATCCTCCGTGCCTACTGCGTGATCTTGGAGAAGCTGCTGGAGAACGAGGAAACCCAAATCAACGGCTTTTGCATTGTTGAAAACTTCAAAGGGTTCACCATGCAGCAAGCCTACGGCATCAAGCCTTCTGAGCTGAAAAAAATGGTGGACATGCTCCAGGTGAGCCTGGTCTACTTGCCATGGAAAGCTGCAGAGATGGAACCATGAGGAAATTGCCCCAAATTAAGATGGTCATGCTAGAATATGATGGGATAGCAGTACAAAATGGAGCCCTAGGGAAGGACTTGGAGGCACTGTTCCAAATCTCAAATGCCGCACACGTTGAAGTCAATGGACTTCTGCGATATCCTTTGCCATCTAACAAAGGATTTGCAATAACTCAGTCACCTGTGTGTAAATAACAGGAGTATGTAGATCTTTGCAAGGATGTTTTGCTTTAACCAAGTTGCATTGTTTAGCTTCCTCTTGTGTGCTCTGGATTAATGGATGCAGTCAGCAAAACCAAGGTGGTTAGATTTGGCTGTAAAGACCCAGTTAATAATCCCACCCCATCGATCATGTTAAGAAGACAGGTGTATCCAAGCTAATCTATTTGATCCACCTAGTCCTCCAAAGTCTTTCCATGCCTGAACCATGAAAAAAGAAATTGAGAAATAAATATAAATATGATAGAATTCTCTGTCAAGGTTTGGTAAAATGCTTCTCAAATACTCCCTTTCAGCGACCAAACCACACATCAGACTGAAAAAGACCGGTTAACTTTTAAATGGAAGGAAAGAGAGGTTGATACTGTTGAGATGTGGTGGCCCAGGGATTAGAATGCAGTGTTGCAGGCTAACTCGGCTAACTCTGCCGACTGCCAGCAGTTCGATCCCAATTGACTCAAGGATGAGTCAGTCTTCCATCCTTCCAAGGTCGGTAAAATGGGAACCCAGATTGTTGTGGGCTGACTCTGTAAACCGCTTAGAGAGGGCGGTAAAACACTATGAAGTAGTATTATAAGTCTACGTGCTATTGCTATTGCTAGAGGCCATCTGTGTTGTTGTAAGTTAGACCTGGTGACCTTAGCTTTGCCAGGACTCTCTTACAAAATATAAGACTTTTCCAGCTAAAAATGGACACGAGGGGGTGGAGATGACTTCCTGGTCCCAAATTGTTCCTTTTTGACTCAGTTGCTGGGATTATACACTGCCAGAATCCTCAATAGGGAGATCTGATTAGTTTAGTAGATGAGGTCTTGTGTGAACAAAGGCTAAGAAGAAACCTAGGTTTCTGGATAGATGAGATCGTGCTTAAGACACCTTCCCGTTTTTTATTTTTTATCTTTGGAATTCCCAGGATTCCTTTCCAGCTCGATTCAAGGCCATTCATTTCATTCACCAGCCTTGGTATTTTACCACCACCTACAATATTGTCAAACCATTCCTGAAGAACAAGCTTCTGGAAAGGGTAAGTTGTACCACCAAAGACTGTACAGGTAGGCTTCGGCTTATCACCACGAATCAGACCAGAATTTCCATTGCTAGGCCATTAAAAAAAAAAAAAAAACTAGCAGAATAAGCAACTCCCAAAGGAACCCCAGATTCCATTCTGCTCACACCTTCCCCCTTTCCTTCCTTATTCAGGTCTTTGTGCACGGGGATCAACTTGACACCTTCTTTCAAGAGATAGATGCTGATATCTTGCCAGCTGACTTTGGAGGCAACCTGCCCCGATACGATGGCAAAATTGTTGCCGAGAAGC
Organism: Myanophis thanlyinensis; assembly: GCA_017656035.1. Taxonomy (NCBI): domain Eukaryota; kingdom Metazoa; phylum Chordata; class Lepidosauria; order Squamata; family Homalopsidae; genus Myanophis; species Myanophis thanlyinensis. The sequence goes on from JAEANM010003372.1 coordinate 9,002, forward strand.
TTTTTGGGGTCTGGATGGACTCCGAAGACACAACTCTCTGAAAACGAACAATCCAAGGTGGAAGATCAACCTCAGTTTTTGTTTGAATTGCAGTGCAGGTAGTTCTCAACGTATAACCCAGATTAGGACCAGAATTCCCCATGGCTAAGACGGGCGTTAAGTGAACAGCATGTGATTTTAGAACCTTTTTTTTTGGGGTGGTGGTGGCTACGGTTGTTCAGTGAATCAGGCGGTTGTTCTCAGTTCTCCCATTGACTTTGTTAGTGGGAATCCAGGCTCGGAAAATTGCATATGGTGATCACATGCAACCATCATAAACACAGCCGGTGGCCTAAATTTTGATCATGTGACCATGGAGGGGGGTAGATGCTGCGACAGTCGTTAAGTGGGAGGACCAGTCGTAAGTCACTTTTTTTCCTGGTGATGTCGTAACTTCAAATGGTCGCTAAACAAATGGTTTTAAGTTGAGGACTACCTGGATTGATGGGCCATACAGATTGGGATCATAACCTCTTTCATTCCTCGTATTTTCAACCTCTCTCAGCCGTCAAAGACAGAGCAGCGCCCCCCCGCCCCCCCAAAACCAGGTGTAATCGTTCTAGCTCAGCCTTCCCTAGTGAGAAGAAAGCCAACCGAAGAAGTCTACAGATCACTGAGTTGGAGATCTACAAAGAAGACACTATGGCTGGTTCGGTTCACTTTGAGATTCACAACCGCTGGTGTGTGTTTAGAACTGGCCTTATTCGCACTGGGGCATTGGAAGATCTGTCTTCACTCACCGTTGAATATTTTAGGATCGCAATGTTAGTGCACCTTGGGAAGATGGTGCTAAGTTGTGTGTGTGGAGGAGGGGGCAGGGGACCTCTGGAATAGAATAGGAAGTCACTGCAGAAACCTGCAGGCCAACTGAAATATTTCTCCCCCCCCCCCCCCCAGTATTTTCCCAATATAAATAGGAGTTTCCCAGCTGACAGAACTGGTTCCAATAGCGTGCATGCTTTTGGCTTAGGTTGCTTTAGTAAACTAAATGCGCCAATTGCGAGGATTGTTTGTTTGCTCTCCGCTTTAAAAGACCAACGTGCTTTAAGCAATTAGGCAGGGCAAATGAGAGACAGATGCATTTTGGTCTTCTTTTGCTTACTTTATTGGGTTTCGGCTCATCCCTGGGGGAAGAGCCGTACCTCAAAAGACAGAAAGTCCTGACTTTGCATTTGGGAGGTCCCGGGCTCTGCTTTTTTCTTCATCGCATGTAGCTGAAATTTTTTTTTTTTGCTTACGTTAAGTCAAGCATCATCTTGCAGTTTTTCAATTGCACAGCCTGTGCAATTTTTCTTCCCTGGAATGACCATCATCTCAGGCCTGCCTGAAATCTCTCAAGAGTCTAATCTCCTCCTCCTGAGATGGGAAAATCTCAGCTGAGAACAATCGTGGGACTTTGCAAGCCTCTTAATAAAAACTTCCTCCCCTTCAAAAATACTTTTTGTAAGATCACCTTAATTTGGTGGCTGCTTGGACGGATGCGGAAGGTATTTTGACAACCACAAAGTACCACCCTGGATTTGTCCACTTAACACATGTTAACTTTAGCCTCTGGTTCTTACTATTAGTCCTGGGTTTGTCTAAACACTGAGTCAAAATAAGCTTATATTTTAATCTTTTGACTTATGTCCCCGAGACACCACAACCATCATAAATACATGCCGGGTTGCCGAGCGTTTATATTTCGAACAGGTTGTTTATCACGAAATGGGTTGCTGCAAAAGTTGCAAGTGCAAGAATTGATTGCAAGTCACTTTTTTTCCGTGCCTTTTGTAACTTTGCTCGCTAAATAAATGGTTGTAAATTGAGGACTGTTTCTCCGGGGCTTAGATTTATGTGCCGCTTCACAGTGTTTTACAGCACCTCTCTTAAGCAGTTTGCGGAGTCAGCATATTGGCCCTAGTAATCTGGGTCTTCGTTTTACCGACCTTGGAAGGACGGAAGGCTGAGTCAACCTTGAGCTGGTGAGAATCGAACTGCTGGCAGTCAGCAGAATTAGCCTGCAATACTGCATTGTAACCACTGCGCCACCACACATCTTCATATCTGGCCTCTCGTTTGTCTCCCTTGCTCCTTCCTCAAGATGATGCTAGAGAGGATGGATTACTGTGGGATTTGTTTGTTTTTTTAGTTAGTGGATCTTTCAGTCAAATGCATCTGAAGACGGTTATCTCATCGGGCCATCTCACCTAGCTTCCGCTTCTCTTGTTAGATGTCCAGTTTTAAGGGGCCCATTGCAATTTTTCCAAGTGTAAAATTCCAACCAGGAGCTCAGAGAGACACGATCGGTTTACCTACTTATCCACATCTCCTCCGCTTGGGGTGTATGATACACCCGGCCTTGTGGTTTTGTAAAGGCCCTACACGGAAAGCAAGCACGCTACTCAAAAGAGAAGTCCTTTCTGTTCTCCTTCGTGGTCCACGAAATCAGATCCGTAACGGTCACCCTCTTTCCCTAAACCTGCTCCACAGGACTTCAATGCTAGGGCTTGTTGGATTGGTGGAATGGGCCAACAGGGATAACCCCCTCCCCCAAATAGAAACCATTGGAAGAAACCTTACAAGAGGGCCATTCACAAGAAGGAAGGCTGGCTGTGACTCAAGCTAAACAGGACGTACGCTCTGAGGCTGCAGATTGAAATGGAAGAGCTTCCTGCCCAACTCCGTAGCATAAATTCACTCTCTGGGAGACATTGAGAACCTGAGCAGAAGGGAAGAGATGGGATCAAATGTTCCTTTGCCATCTCTCAGACATTAACTCCCCCCTAGGAGAAAGGCAAGACTGAGACCTCTATATCACATTAGTAGATAGCTGGGAACTGTTGAATTCCTTAGTTTTTCAACTTGTAGCTTGTTCCAAACCCAGACAGGGCCTACCGATCTTTCCCCAAATCACAGAAAATTGGAACATTGCTTCCCCCCCCTTGAGAACTGGGGAGAGGAATTTAAACAGATCCCTTTGCAATCTAGCAACGTGATGTACTTATTTAATCAGGCCTTTGGGCTGGAAGTCTTGTGAACGCTGCCACTGTGTTTGTTGCATGGAGAAGAGAAACTTTTTTTCAAAAATCACCTTTGTTATATACAACTTTGGCCGGGTTTTTGGTCTCACATTCTGTTCCCTTCACATTAATTTTCTTCTGGTTTATTGGCATTTCCTAAATTCCCAGACCAGTGGTATTTTCAAAATTTCCTACTATTTTTTAGGCTCTTATTACTAATCTTATTATTTCTTTTTACACTGAGCACTATGGTTGATTGTCTCTTTATGGCATATAAGGATGTTAGCCAAAATGCCACTGATAAAAAAAAAAATACTGATCTGTTTGTAAGTTCTTAGCTGCTTTTATGAGAAATCTGGCAAAGGAAGTATCTACAATAGGTGCTGTACTATGTTATTTCACTTCAAGCATCCTAAACTGGGAACATATAAAAAGTTAAATTACACTGTAATATTTCCAGCTGATTATAAATGGCGAGCTAAGTTAAATGTGTAAAACTGCAAATTATGTATTTTCTTAACTTTCAACATTTTTCAATCTTAAATGGGAGCATCCATTGGCTACCATTCTCCAGAGGTTTATGGTACTCTAATTTCAGACACAATACACAATAAACTATTTCAGATTAAAATATGTGTTTGTTCGACACGTATATCGAGCAGAGATTGATTGTTTGCATAGTTAAGTGTCTCTATCTGAAATAATACCAATGCATTTGGCTCAGCCACTCAATAACAATTCTGCATTTGTTTATCTTTGGTAGTTTGACCTCTGGGGAAAAATAAGATATACAGGAAATCTAAATTCCAAGTCTACTTATTCCCGTCCAAGAAGAGATAAATGATGAGACACCATCCTCATTGCGAACTCTGTTTAACGTCTTTATTTTTTTTTTTTTTAAGCAAAGAAATTCCATTGAATCAAATAACAAAATTTACTGTTCTGCAATAGCCTTGATTGATCACACACAGAACAAAAACAAACAAACCAAACAAAAAAAAAAGAAATATATCAAGGACACACTTTTCTAAACTGGAAAGATTAGCAGGTTTAGAAAAAAATTGCATTGCTAGTTGCAAAAACGTCATATCCCCGCAGACAACCGGGCGCCCAAACAATGAAACCCGGTAGGCAAGGATCACACACAAAAATTCCCCAGGGCAGCATTTTTTTTTTTTTCCTTTTCCAAAAGGAATTTGGGATTGTTGGAAGTAAGGGTTTCCCCAAATAGGTCTCAGAATCCAAAATTGCCAATAAAAGAAAGCAGAATCGAAGTCCAACAGCTTTAAAAAAAAAAAAAAAGAAAGGAAAAAGGCCAAAATACACTCAACTTACTCCAATAAGGCAGCTGCAGTGACAACAAGTGAAAAAAAAAGCACAGGTACAGGTCTACCTTCCTGAGGTGTCTGGTCCTTCTATTAGGACATGTTCAAGAGGAAAAGAAGAAAAAAAAAAAGAGAGTGTAATAAATCAAGATTCCCCCTCTTTAAAAATTGTGCTTTTTTTTTTTTAAATCAGGAAAAAAAGATTTCCCTAAACGCCTACCTGGATTGGCTTCTCAAACCCTGGAATGACGCTAGTTTGGAAGGCCAGAAAATAAAAATGTGGTTGCAACCCGTCGGTGGGTTAATTTCTCATACGTTTCAGGCAATGTTATGACTTTCCTACTCTCGATATGAGACTGGACCCCTCTGGATAATGGAACGATTGTTTGCACGAACCCAGATGTTACTGGATACATCAAAACAAAAAGCAGAATAAACGTCGTGCCCTTGAATATAAGGGCACTTTTTTTTTTTTTTACCCACAGTTCAGGAATCCCGAGGGGTGGGAAAGAAAAAAAAAATGGTCCTGAGAGTCCCAGTAAGACTGGAATCCAATAAAGCTGCTGGGATTATGGTGGCCTTTAGGACCTGAGGATCTGAAAGGAAAACCCGCTTGCAGCGAGAGAAATAAAAATATGTATCCTCTGGTAGACAAAAGAGAAAAAGGAAAGGAAATGGCAATTCTCTGTTCTCTGTTCCAGATAAGCCAAATGTTGCCTGTGGATGCTTGTGCCCTTTAATGAAACCAGCAGAAAACAGAACATTTAAAATGGAATACACATAGTTCTCTAAAGAGATCCTTCCCCAGCTCCCCAGTTGATTTTTTTTTTTTTTTACTATGAATCTCATCAAGGACACTTCAAGGAAAAGATTTTAAAAGAGAGAGAGAGAGAGAGAGAGACAATTTTAATCAAATTAATTCCAGGCAGAAACACAATATAGAGCACAAAAATGGTTTGCAAAGAACAAAAGAAGGCAAAAGGCTCCAATACCAGCACAGCGCTGGGCGTGAATCCTTTCCCTTTTTAAAGTGAGTAAAAAATTCTCCCCTTTGGTTGCTCTAACCAGCAACCAAGCTGCCTTTTTGCTCTGATTGAGAGGATCTTGCAGGAAGTGAACTAGGTTTGCTGTTAACAGACCACGTTAACATAGGCGAAAGAAACAGAAGGCGGGAAAGGGAGACAAAAAATATATGATATGGACCCCTTGAATTGTCTTTTTTCTTTCTTTTTTTTGATTCTCACTACTACTGCCAGGCTATTCATTCCGATTTAAAGTCAAAAGCTGTCTCGCTGAGGTATTTTCCTATGATAAAATATATATGTATATATATCCCCACCCAGGGATTGGAAGCTCCGTTCTGCACATCTAAAGGGAGTGAACAATCGCTGAGCTCACAACGTTCTAACAATGCAATCGAAGCAGAACGGTCTCGTTTATTTGGTCCCTGTATGCGCGAGACAGTTTGGGACATGTGCTTTGAAACAATTTTTCACCTGCCCCTATGTTAATTTGACACACGTGTTGCACATCAAGCAGGTATCTGGGACACAAACACGTCACTAAGATTAAGATGGAGTGGCTGGGCAACCTGGTCACCCTCCGCCTTTCGATCAGAAATTCAGAATATCAGAAATAGGCAGTGTTTCTGGAGCCAAGGATGACACATGCAGGCACTGGTCTATCTGCTAAGGGGAACAGCATTGCCATCACTAGAAGGATAGGGCCAGAATTTAAAAAACAACAACAAATATACAGGTGAAGCTACCAGAGACTTAATGCACCAACGTTACAGTACTTATTTGAAAGACGGCAGAGATATAATATGGCTGGATTTCAGCAATTGTTCTTGACGGGAGAATGAAATGGAAAAGGAATGGAAGGTGAAATACGGTCTATTAGTTGGCTACTCCTTTTTTTTTTTTTTTTTTACATGTAGACCTAAGGGACACTTGTAAACTAGCATGTATTTGGGAAATGTACATTTGACTCACCACAAAGGCTAACTTTAACGCAAAGACAAGCTGCCAAGACATTGATTCTAGCACAGATGTTGCCAGGATAGAATTGGCTTCTATCTTTTGGTCAACTGGCCAAGTTGTCGATGGACCGTTGGGCTGCAATAGCTCATGGGGGGGGGGGGGGCTCATACAATTCTCAACACCGCATCCTTCATTAAAAGTATGACAGGCTCGCCCCAAAATGTATTAGTAATGTCTCCAGTATGCCCCACCCAAAAAAAAACCCCAACCTTCAGAGGAACAATCACCAAATTTCCAAACATGTGAAGCAAAGGAATTCCCTCAAAAAAGATCTTTTTCAGAGGTTTCCTTTTAACCGAATTAAAGATACTAAATGGTGGGAAAACAAAAACCTGATTTGTTTCTAAGAACTTTCAAGCAATATTCTATTTCACTAAAATAAAAAAGGAGGTTTAGTATCATCTAGGTATATAAATTGGCAACTATCTTCCGCCGGTCAATTTCTCATCATTCCAGTCTTTTCCTTACAGAATTACTTGGAGTGGGGGAGGGGATGGGAGGGTTTAGAATTAACTGAATTTGCCACGATCAAATCATGGGTTTCTTTTTCACTGATGCAGCAGAAAAGATCAAATTTCAAAGGAAAGATGTTCCTTTTGACTGTGACTTACTGAAAAGTTTTGATTTTCCTGAAAACAGCTGGGACATGTAAAGAGTCTTATTACATTTACAGTGTGGAGCAAGCAAAAATTATTTCCCAAGGGGTTGAGTAACTCTAAATGAATTTAAGTCATGAAAGCAAACCTCATTGAAATTTCTATATTATACAACTGCACAACCTTGCAACCTAATTTCCAAAATTCAAACAAGGATTAAAGTCCTTATCTCAATTGTACACAAAATCTACACCTGGTTAAAAAGAAAAATAAAGGCAGACTCTACTCTGATAGTCTGTTCAGCATAAAGGTGTAGTAAGTGCCTTTACTTGCAAGGGATTTTATAATTTTAATCCACAGCAATTATTTTATCATGCTCCTTCGGATTTGTTGAAATATATGATTCCCAGCCATTAAGGTGAAGATATCAGGCACTGATAGGAGAGTACCAGATTAGAAAAAGCCTAATTTTATTACATTTATTCTAAATACAAAGCACAATAAAAATTATTATCCTGAAGACGAAAATGATGAGAAATTGGGTTAAGATTCTTACAGCCTGCTTTTTAAACACATCGTTCAGTTGAGGAATAATAAGTGACGTTCATTCCTATTTTATATATTGCAGCAAAGAAAACAGTTGAAACATCTAGGTTTTTGTTTTTTTTTTGTTACTTAAATAAGCATTTGAGGTCATTAAAATATTCTTCTGCAGCTAAAATCAGATGCTTATCTTGGATTTGGTTTCTAGGAAAGTAGCAAGAAATGCTAAAAGAGCAAATTAAAAAAACTGATAAGCAACCATGAGGTTTGGGGTGGCTGGATGGGGGGAGAGAGAAACTTAAATTTTTAAATATGCAGTCAATGTTCCTATGTGAGAACAAAATAGAATCTGAATTCATTTATTCTGCTTAAGTCCCAAGATTGTGTTGAACAGGTCAATACTACTTTCAGCCTGGAGCAGTTTGATTCCCAATGCAAGAAATCTTTGCTACAGGCAATTATTGCTCAATTAAAAGAAAAACAACCAAGAAAGAAATCCTCAGAGATATAGTTACACTTTTTAGAACCTCAAAACCAACTGGGAAGATACCCCCATACGTTTATTTTCAAGAAAGACTTCCTAACAGTTATTAAAAAAACAAACAAACCAAAAAACAAAAACCAAGCACCCAATCCACTATAATTAAAGTGTCCAGGCAGCTAAAACGAAAGGTAGAAGCAATAAAGTGCTAACTATTATAGGGATTAAAATTGCAGGGGGAATGAAATCACTTGTTCAAATGTAAACTGAAATACACACCGTTAAGGAAGGAACACCAAACGGACAGCTCAAAACAGAACCGCAGCTGAAAAATTGTCTAATAGTAACGTTCCACTGTTTTAAGTAATCCAGACTTCGGGATGGGTGTGTCTGCGTGTGTGAATAGAGAGGTGCCTTTTTTTTTTCCCCCCCACTTTCAGATTGGAACAAAAATCTGTTTTCTCTATTCTACAGCAGCAAAAATCCTGCTTTTCCCCTCTATCTGTATTATTGCCTCTCGCCCTAAATTGTCAATCCTGGTTTTGATGTCACGAAGCTGAAAATTCTAATGAGCACCACTGAATGCAGGGAAACGCAGAAGCCACTAATAGTTAAGGCATACAGTACATTTAAAAAAAAAAATCTACCTCTTTATAAACCAAGACAATTGTGGCTTTGAAAACCTTACTGCACTGCTCTAGTACGCTGGGGAGGTGAAAGGAATTTGGGTGTTTTATTTTCTCCATCCTTCGCATATGAAAATTCTCTAAAAAAATAAAATAAAATAGGACAGACATCTTACAGACTGATGGCCCACTGGTTTTTCACTTAGACAGTATTAAAAGGCCTGGGTTAGGAGCACTCACGACTTGTATCTCAAAATATAATGCCTTGTTTTGGAAAAGGCAACAATCACAAGGCTATACTTGTTTGAATGTCAAGTAGTAACAGAGGAGGGAATCTACCGTTGAGTCCCCCAAAGCTACGTGGAAAGCCACGGTTGAGAAAAAGCAATAGCGTGGGATTGAATGCAACTCGGTCAGAATTCTGCAACTATCCAAACATTTTTTCAAAGCCGTCGGAAACCCCTTGAAATGCATTAAACGCGAAAGAGTGGAAGTTCCTCTCCGCCCTTCGGGGGGGGGAGGGGGGGGAGATTCCGGAAATTCAAATCTGCCCCATCGTTCTCCCCTGCTTTGCAAACAGCCATACAGATAGCCTGCAGAGATGGTGTCTTAATCGGTTGTCTTCTGCTAGATAAAAAGTTCCCTTCTCTTAGGTGGCAACGAAGTGAAACAAGAACCACAAAGGAAGTACACTTCTATCTCGCTAGGCAAAGTTTTGTTTTTGTTTGTTTGCAAAACAACTGCACGAGGTTACTCTGTTTTCTTGGAACGGTGAAAAGTGTTAAGCGTTGGAACATCTTGCCATTCTCTCAAAAGGTGTTCCGGGCGTCGCACTGGTTTTGAAACCTTTCTAGTAAGCTACAGGCAGCAACCCCCAGGAGACTGGACGAGTTTTGTCCCCCGCGTTGCCTGCCAGCCTGCTCCCAAACTGTTCAAAACAGCAACCCGCTCTATTTGGCATGGAACGCAGCGGTCAAACGCCTACATTTGAAGATGGCCAGGCATGGCCTGGGAAAAAGCAGGAAGGAAGGAAGGAAAGAAGGAAGATGAGAACTAAGTCGGAAACAACCTGAAAAAGTCTTTGGGATTGTTTATTCTTGGCCGGACGATTGTTCCGTATCTGAGCAATGAGATTTATTCTTCTCCCACTGACAGATGGCATCTGCGTATTGCACCACAAGCTTATCCATCCAAGTGAGGGGCTCCGGGAAAAGGACCGAACCCTCAAAGAATCCCAGGTGGCCCCCGTGCAAGGGTAAAACAAACATGACGTTCTCCCGTTTTTCTGAAAGAGTAAAAATAAAGGAACTTTAGATAGAAGGCAAGCACGCTAGCTTTGGACTTTGCCGAAGTCTGTTTTCCAATTTATTTATTTTCCTTCGCTGGGTGAACAGGCAGCTACAAATGATACCAAAGAGCAGCCATTATATCCTGATTAAAAAAACCTGTTTCAGTCAAAATGAAAGCCAGGAAATTACAGAAATCAAATCCCCTTTTGGTATCTCCAACTAATGTTTCTACCCTCCCTGCGTATTGGATTATAAACTCTTTTCTACACTGCCAAGTGGGATGGCATTCTGAAAAAAGCGTGAAAAACCCATGGCATTTTGTCCCGTTATCATCTCCTTTTGGCCAAAGCTATAAAAACTGCTTGTTTCCATGCGACCCAAAGACCTACAGGTCGTCCCTTGACTTACAACAATTTCTTTAGTGACCATTTTCAGTTACAAGGGCCCTGAAAAAAAGGACTTAATGACACTTGTGACTGTTGCAGTATCCTGTGGTCGTGTGATCAAAATCCGCATGCTCGGCACCTGGTGTGTCCCAGGGATCCCACGATCCCCTTTTGCGACTTTTTGCCGAACAAAGTCAATGGGGAAGCCAGGTTCTCTGGACAACCTGTTACTAACTTAACAACTGCAGTGATCTGCTTAACAGCTGCAGCAAGAAAGGTCGTAAAATGAGGTCAATCTCGCTTAACCACGGTCTCGCTTAACAACAGAAATCTCTGGGGCTCAATTGTGGTTGTAAGTCACAATTGACAGCCTATTTTAAAAAAGGGATGTACAGCATATTAAAAAAAAAACATTAAAAATATTCCTTGCCTTTATTCTCTCTAGGCCATTACCGTAAATCTAATCCAAAGAGGAAGGAGAACAACTGAGCTCATATCTTGACTCGCTGGGGTTATATTCTACACTGTAGTAGGGTTTAAGAAAAGCTCACGCAAAGGTTGGGCCTTACCTGAGAGGGCTCTTGGGATTGATAAGAGGCTATCGTGCACCAAAGGGTCATCAGCAGCATTAACCAGCAAGAGGGGAACAAAGATCTGAAGACAGAAAAGAGCAAGATGTGAGTTTTGACCGATCGATTTCATTTAAAAAAAAGAAACATGCATTCTGCTCATGCTATCCTAATGGAGTGCCAGCTCTTAGGGAGATTTGAAGATGCAGAAACTCCTGTTAAATATGTGGACTTAAGAGAACTAGGATATTTTGTTGGAAACTTAGTCATGGATTAAGGTTACAATTCAGCCTGCATTTGTCCCAATGTTTTAGTTACTGCGTCAATAAGAATGCTTAAATTAATTGTTATACGAAATAATTATTATTATTAGCAGAACAATTATCTAATTGTTTAAATAATCTATGAGATCATCTAAAGGCATGATGAGACGATTTTTACTATCAGGCAAGAGATATAGAAGCATAGCCAGTCAGACAAATAGGCTGAAAAATAGCTTCTATCCATGGGCAGTCCAACTTCTAAATGCCACATAACACTATGACTAGACTCAATACAACAGACCCACAGTGACAGTGCAATGTGCAATATGTACACACAGGTGGAATAATGTGTATGTATGTATGTATGTATGTATGTATGTGGAAATGTGCCTAGCCCCGGTATTTCCTGGAGTTAGCGATTTGTTTATAAAGTATTCTGTGATTGAGATGTATTCTGTGTTTCTGCGGTTGGTGTGATTGTACAAATGGAGCCTCATTCAATTTCACTGCACACATGTTGTGCATCGACAATAAAGATTTGAAATTTGAAACTGCTGTTATGTGCGACTGGTAGAATTTTCTGAAGAGGAAAGAATACAATTCTGAGTCACTTCTGCTGTTCATTTAAATGGCGTTTTTATTTATCTATTAAATTTATTTGCTGCCCATCTCATTTCAAACGATTCGGGTGTTGGGAGGGGGGGCTTACAGCATATTAAAAAAAATATTAAAAATATTCCCTGAGCTGTCAAAAGAGGAACAGACCCTAGCGGTCTTCAGCCAAGGTGAAGGAAAAAGGGAGTCTTATATCCAACATTATATCTAAACTAATTCACAAACACACCCTTTTGGTGTTAATCTTCTTTTTCAAGCCCCCCCCTCCCCCCCCCCTGAGAAGGGATGAAGAAAAGATGCAAAAGCCAATTTGTACTCTTATTTGATGTGAATAAACGGCAAGATTACTAACTATTATAGAATCAAGGAGAAACTTCCTAACAGTGAGGACAATTAACCAGTGGATCAGCTTGCCTTCAAAAATCGTGGGCCCTCCACCACTGGATGCTTTTAAGAGGAGACTGGATGGTCACTTGTCTGAAATGGCACTGCTTAAGCAGGGGGATGGACTAGAAGACCTCCAAGGTCCCTTCCAGCTCATTCTACCGTATTCTATTCTATTCTGATTTGCAAACATTGACTTGAATGCTTTTCCAGGGGCAACTATTTGCTAGTACACCAGCATGAGGGTCACAGAAAATAGGCAGGAATTTGTGCTGTACAATTTCATACGAATTGTTCAGAAGTTTGAATCAGGATAGGAAAAGGGTAAATCTAATCAAATTTGTTTCCAGTTCCAAAATTTCCTTGTTGCTTTCCGTTTTCATTACCTTATTCTACCACAAAATATGTCACTAAATACTTCCCACGAAACATGCAAGTTTTTAAGGCGATTCTATAAAATCTTCCTAGAATTATTCTAGCACCCGTATTATACACTCTGCCAAATATACGCCTTCGTCTTTTCTTAAATGTACTGAATCTGCACTCCATCTTCTACCCCAAGTCCAAATGACCTTTCTCCCCTCCATATTTTTTTAAAAATGTATTTAAAATCACAGAACCAAAACAATAAATATTCGGTACATGTCCCGATAAACTTACTCTGTGCAAGTAATGCAGGCAACTTTCTTGTTCATAATATTCTCTCAGGGAGCCGTAACCATGAAATTTTCTAAGACCAGGAGGAAAAAAAGAAAAGAAAACAGACGCATGGGAGAGATATAGTGAATTATAATTGAATCACTGATGATTGGGGGGGGGGGGGAAGACAAACAGAGACAGACACACACAGAGAGACACTGAGAGAGTGGAGGAGAGAAAGAAAAAGGGAGAGAGATTCAAAGCACTGGGAAACCATTAATTCTTAAAGCAGAAAATCCACTCAAGGAATATGAGCCAGTCACTCTCTAGAAAGCGCTCAGAAAATTCTGGCAAACCACTTTGCCAAGAAAACTGCCAGGACTTGTTCCACGTAGTCTCTTAGCAGTCAAGAAGCAATACGAAAAGGATAGAAGGATTATTAGATAATCTCTCCTAAATACATTCAGTATTTTTTTTTCTGTTGAATTAGCCCTGCCTAGATAAATTAATCCTGATTAGAATGTTTAGTTCCTCCAAAAATGCTGCCTTGTTGATGAATAAATCTGATTCAGGTTTATAAAAGATAAGGCTCGAGTGGGACCACCTTCTAACTGAAAAGGAAGAATTCCTAAAAGTCAGATTTTTTTTCTTTCTTTCTGCTGCAATTAAAGAAGTCCGTTGCCTAACTGATTTTATTTATTTATTTTATTTATT
>JAEANM010003373.1:0-22513 GCA_017656035.1 Myanophis thanlyinensis
AAATAAAATAAAATGTTTACATTCCCATATCTTTGGAAATTTTGTCACAGAAACATTTTGAATCCATTCATTAAAATAAAAAAAAATGTATTTAATTGTCTGGCCAAAATATTTGCCTAAGAAGAAAACAATGTCTAGAATGCTTTTTAAGTCCACATTTTAGCAACATTATTCATCTTGGTAGAGCTTGGTAGTTTTTACTAACTATACTACAATACAGCATTTTTTAAAAAAAATTATAGGCAGATAAAATTACTAGTTCTGTTTTGTCATTTATTAGAATACTCACCAGGCCTGTTTCCAAAAGATGTTATTTCTTCCATATTGCTAGCTCATGTCATCCTTTAAAATAATATCAGTTTCAAAGTAGAATTTGTTTGCCAAGTTTATTTTGATCACTTTCAGAAATTCCTTGTAGCAACAATTGTGGATTGTCCTCCATATTTTAAAGAATTCCGCTTTTTAAAGTTATGCTAATAAAAAAATAAGGTGTTCAGTCTATGATTATTTCGTGTTACTGTTTAGAATATATTTTATCCAAGCTTTATTCATTAAATAAGAATAACTTTTCATTTATAAAATCATAGAAAGTTGTGATATTTTATCTTTTAAAATTAAATGATATTAGAAATAGAAAAGGCAGTTTGAACGTTTGCAAGGATCAGGCTGAATTTAGTCATTGCTATAACTTGCTTTAACTAAGAGTGGAAATAGGAAGTTGATATTGGAATCTTTGAAGATAAGATGTGAACTACTACTAATAAACAAAGCAGGTTTCTCATCATATATTGATGTACATCAAAATGTATCTTATGTAGCAACACCTTTTGTTTCTGCTAAAATTATTTTACTATTTAAATTAAATGCTTTGAAAAATTACATAAAATAATTAGCTAAGTAGGATTTATAGTAATCCCGTTAGCAAGACAACACCTTATAAACACCACACCACACTGACACAGCAGGCAGTTTTGTGACTCCCCACACATGTACTCAGGTTTGTCTCAGTGCAGATATTAAATCTCTATAGCAGGCATGGCCAGCCAGGGCCAGGCCGCACACAGGCTAGTAATGAAGCCTCACTAGATCATAAACATTTAACACTATGTAATTTAGATATATTAACTGCATTATATATTTTATTTGTGGCCCAAGACAATTTCTCTTCAAACAATGTGGCCAGCACAAGCCAAAAGGTTGGACACCCATGCTCTATAGCTTTTCCTGAATATTCATGTGCAGATTTAACCATACACATACTTATCCTGACTCAATGGGCTTTGTTTAATAATAGATTGATATAGGTTAGTATTTCAGACATTAATCAAAATTTATTAGGAAATTTCCATTAAATATGGAGATGGTTTTGATAGACACAGTGTCAAACTACCAGCAGCTTCATGTTTATCAAAGGATAATTGTTTTGATAAGTTAGTAATTAGCTAAAAGTAGTGACATAGTTAAATTCTCCATTCTTTTAACAGAATACAGAATTTTATGTGCACATTAACAATTTTAACACAGTATAATTAAATGAAGAATGCAGATGATCAAGTGGTAATAATCATACTTGAAATGGTAATCTGAAGCTATTCCAGGTTCACACCTCCTAGCCATATATCCTGGTTTGACCAGGATTGTTCTGGTTTTGTGCTTTATCACAGGCATTAAAAAAATACTTCCTGGCAAATAGGACTATGTAGCTTGTCAGTGGGCATGACAGATTCATGATTCATCCCATATATCATAACTTGCTTCCCCCTTGCCTGTGCAATTTAGCAGCAGGCTAGTTTAAATGCATGTGTTCCCCTTTTTAGAGAAGTATGAAATTAATGGTCTAAATGCATGTGTTCCCCTTTTTAGAGAAGTATGAGATTAATGCCCTGTTTAACTGCACACAGTAAAATAAGCTTCGAAATAGTACTAAAATCCACATTCCCTGGCTGCTGATCATGACCTTTATCCTAGTTCGTCTGCTTGAAAATATGGTAAGCCTAACTGTTACCAAAATTGTATAGTATTTTTACCTGTCACACAAGCTCAGGCTTTGTTTGCTTTATTCCCAGACTTTCCCTGAGCCCATTCTTACAAACTCACATTTACTTCAGATATTATGAAGGCTTTCCTATCTTCTTGTGGGGATCTGTAGGTTCTCCCTCATCCTGAAGGATCACCTGTCCCCACCAAAAGGCCAAAGCCACCCTGTATCCTGAGTTAGGACATACACATTTATGAAATGAAAAAGTAGGCCCAAACCAAGCTTCGAATCTTTCAGAACCAATTCTGCATACTACTGAGCTCCAAATTGGACTTTACCAAAGGAACTCCTCCCACTAAGGAAGTCGTCTTGCTCCATACTGTTTGGTAATATTGTTCTGATTATTTCAGCTTTGGAGGAATGCCAGATGTATTCATTGTTATGAATGTTAAGTATGGGTGTCCATAAGAGGGGACAAGGCAGGACAAATGACATCAAACACACCCTGATGTTATAACAATGTCTATGACATGACTATGGTTTCTACCAAATACTGTACCTGAGAATGAGAACATCATTTTCAGCAGCCAGCTAGACAGAGGGGTTTTTACCATTAGATGGTAGCAAAAAGATGCTCCAATTATTTGCTACCATCTAGTTGTCACTCAGATTTTACAATCTATTCTAGATCTATTTTGCACTACTTATTATCTTACTGGAAAATTCATTCATTGCTCTTGATCCAAAGCAATGGAAATAGCCAAAATAATAATAGTTAGATATTTCATTTCTTTATATTTTTAATCTACCATATAATAAATGTACTCTGTGCAGTTAATGCTTTTAAACAATAACTGGACATTGAACAACAGGCCAAGCTTGTTTATGCCAGTTTATTTCACCTGTAGAGATTGCTGTAGAGACAAGACAAATGGCTTTCAGATTGTATATTGATTACAGTCATGATTAAAATACATTCTAGCAGAATAGTGACATACTGGTAAAGTCAGAATGTTGTGTCCTGTTTGATGGGTAAAGAACATTAATAGGATAATGGGTAGGGTGACTCAAATATTGTTATTATATTCTTTAATTTTAATCTATGGAAGTTAAATAAAAATTTACTCTTTTTTCTTGGTTTCACATTTTTATTAGTCTATCAAAATATAAAATACAGAGAAATTCAAAAATGTAATAGAAAACTAAAAGGAGGGGAGGGAAAATATGGTCTACAGAGGGGAAAAGGAAAGAAAAAGGCACCAACTATCAACTCTCTTTAGCACAGTAGAAGATAACATTAAATCTTCAAGTTTTTACTTTTACACAAAAGTATATACTAGCCATTTCTATAACAAAAAAACTCTATCTAATTAGCAAAAACAAAATCGAAGTTTCATTTTTTTCATTGCAAACACAAAATCCGGAAGCAATTTCCAAATAGAAACAAAGTTAAATAATATTCTCTTCTTTGGATAAAAGAATCAATTTGACTATCTCTGCTTCTCCTTGCTGTGGGGAATAATATATCTTTTCGTTTATTCATTTATTTTTTATCATAATTTATATTGGAAGCTAAATAAGATTTTACAAACCTAGGTAAGCAGCAATGATTTCTTACTTGCCACTTGTTTCTTCTTTATCTTGTTATGCTATGCTAATTACTTTTTCTTTTTTATTGCAAATATTAAAGTATTCTGGAAATGCTATTTTAAAAACAAAATAAAAAAAAATCTATAGAATTTATTTTGAAAGCCATTCAGGGTCTCTTCTTTCCTCCTTCATCTGTTATTGTTTACTTTCTAAATTATGTGTGAAGTATTATTAAATAATGCAAAAACATGAAATAAAATAAAATTTTGCTTTCTTCGTGTAGATTCTTAAATATAGCAAATTCACAGATGTTAATAAGAAAATTGTGATTTGAATATTCAAGTGTACACTGTCATATTGTTTATTTTTCTAATGAAAAAGAAATATGTGAGCCTGTTGCACAAAAGATGTTTTCATTTTAAAAAGCTTAGTTAAGAATTTCTTTCTTCCTCATTGTACAGTACCTCCTGTTCATAAAAGCATCTGAGGCACAAGGACAATTGCTTGCCTCATTGCATTCTTCTCTGTCTAGTGACTTCTATGCATTTGACAAGAACTTGCATTATCTGCCAGCTAGAATGGCTGATCTGTATGCTGGTATAATGGCTGATCTGTATGCTGGTATAATGCAAGAACTTGCATTATCTGCCAGCTAGAATGGCTGATCTGTATGCTATGAAATCATGTGAATTATAGCCCAATTTTTGTGCAGGTCAATAGATAATGATGATTAAAAGATGCTTGCTTAGATGTTGAGTATGCTAATAACAAAATCAAAGCCAAAATCCTACCTTTTATTCCTTGCTGGTTTATTTCTTTGGAGGTTTATTTGTAACCTGAGGAAAGAGCAACTTTGAAAAGGAAATGTGAGTAAGATTGCATCTGTTATGCTAAACAATTCTGGATATTTAAAGCCAAAATGTGTGTATTACAATTTCTTGGACAATTTTATATATCTCAAAATAAGATGATACTGCTTAGATTTTACATATTTTCCAGGGTATTCTTATTTTCCAAGAAAAAATAAGGAAGAACATATAGCATGGGACTTTCTGAAAAACAGTGTATGGAGTTTTCTTAATACAGAAAATTAAATGTTTGATAGATGCAATCATCAGCATAAGATTTTATTATAGACTTCTATGTGATGTAACTTGAAACTCACTTGTGAATTGCCTTCTTTTAAATCACCATTAAGCCTTGGGCTTTACACCTCCAATATATTTCCTTATGTGATAGAACAGTCTCCTAGACCTACTCTACTTATGGCTGGCTCAGCATTCCTCCTATATTTAGGGAACTAGAGCCATGAAATTAATGCCTGCATAAAAATAGTTTGTTTTAAGTTTTGCAAAATGGCCTCAATGTAGTCCTTGTAGGAAGATAACCTATGCAAAACATTGATCAAATAGTTCAGTGTGCCTCTTGCAGTGACCATACAAATGACACAAACATGTCTGTACTACAAGAAAGATCTGAGAGCATTATGAACCTGAACTTGAAGGTGTTGTTTGGATTTCAAAATAGAAACGAGATTAGTAAAAAATATACTATCCTCTGGCCAGCTCAATTACAAAATGTTCAAGGAAGAGGTCTATGATTATGATTATGTACTTCCTTGGTAGTAAGTCATGCTGAATGTAAGTTTTGATACTCATCAAATATCCATACTAGTAGGCTACAAAGCAGTTATTTCCAAATTGTAGCTTGATGGCAGATGAAATAATTTCATTTCAATGACAGTGGATGCTCCCACATGAGACTTTTTATTATATAGTTATATTGCATCAAACACAGAACTGTATAAAACAGGGGTGTGAAACTTGCGTTGTAAAGGCGTTGTCATTTGATGTAGCATGACTTTTTCCCCCTTTGCTAAACCATGCATAATTATGGCCAGCGCATACGCATCTGGCCTGAGGGCCACAAATTTGACACCCCTGGTATAAAATAACTTGATCATGTTATTTTCTATTTATGAACTGCTTGTTTTTCCCATCACTTCTTCTGCTTCCCCTCCCTCCATTAAAGAAGGAAAGGCACAACAATTTCACATTCTTTTCAAAAGATAATTCTAGGGATATTCTCTGGAAAAGTCCTCAAACAGGTGCTGTTCCTATTTGTATAGTATTGGTGAGATCCTGGGAATACACCTACACAAATCAGATTTGTATAATTTGCTAAACCAAAATAGTTTTTTTAAACTTCATAACTAACCTAAATTCTTCCGTGTCAACACATTACCCAAATATGTGAATCTAGTCTCTAATCCTTGGTCTTTTATGACAACCTGGACCAATCATTCTCTTTCTGCCATTGTGTCTTATATAATTGTTATAGGAAAAAACAAGAATATGTCACTCTGGGCTTCTGAGTGAACAGCAGTATATCAATCTAATTAATAAATGTTTCACAGAAATATGGATTCTACAGAAAGCTCCTAACCAACTGAAGCAAAGTACCTATAGTTTCAAATGACACCTCTCCAATTTAAGCCTTGCACATCTTCAGCTTGTCTTTTTAAGCAAGTAATAGTGAATATTTTACCTAGTTCTTTTTTGACCTATCCAATGCACTACTGTGAAAGATAGGACCCCTTTTAGTGAAACCTCAATATTGTTCACAATACATCAGGGGTCAGTCGTTTTCTGTTGTTGAGGTCTATTTTATATTAGTATTCTTGGCAGCCTAGCACAGCTGTCAGCAGTGCCATGATGTAATACCATTACAGAAGGCAGAGGGTGGAGGTTTAGTCAATTTCCTGCCATCTGGAGAGATTTGTGGGACTTATACTTTCAGTGATGTATTAAGCTTATGAAAACACCTTTTTTCTCCCTGCTTCCTGCTGATTTTTGACATTTTTCCAACAAATTTGAGTGCTGCAAATGGGCTCCAAGGACTGCAAGAGAAAGAGAGTGCATGTACGATCAACAAGCAGGGTGGCTTGTTTCTGCCTACTTATGTAAGGGTTATACAATGTTCAGCCCAAAACTTTTATTTGGTTGCCACATCCCTTCTCAGCTATCACCAGTTTTTAGTAACTAAGGTAAAGTACTGTACACATCTTGGGTTTTATGAATGAATGTGGGAAAGGTAAAAAAAATAACCCCACCTTTTAAGTGAGATTTAAGAAAAATGCCTTTGCTATGAAAATGACTAATTTGATTTTGCCCCACCCAACTCCATGTACCTTGCTCATGAATACTTCCCAACACATTCCCTAATTCCACCTCTCCCACCTCATGGCTATTAATCTAAAAAACTTGCACTAAAGGTCTAAATATCTGAAGCCTTCTATTAGAATTTTGTTTTTAGACAGTAGAACAGAAGAGTGATTACCAGGAACTACTTTGCTGTATACTTCAGCACCAACCTCTTTCTCTTTCCCTTCCTTTTAAAACAGCAAGAGATATTTTAAAGTGAATTAATGATTTTACCACTTTTAAGAAAATAAAAGGATGTTTGGTGCATGAGATTTTGGAAGATAAGTAGTGACATTCAGGAAAGGGCTTATCTGATAGAAAACAAGAGGTTCCTCACAGCACATTTAGTTTGGAGTTTTTTGACAGACACAAGTGGCCAGGGTTATGCAACCAAAATAAATGGAAAGATGAAAAATTTGGTCAGTAATATTTTGGGGTGATAACTGTTTATTTTACTATTGCTTTTTTCATTGGGATTTCACCTTTCAGACTTTTGTTTTGGAGGTAGCTTCTGCACAGGTTGTCTTTATTAGCAACTGCCTTGTTTAGCAATTGTTTGCAGTCACATTGCTCTGTAAAGCAAAGGAAAGATGAAATAAGATCAAAACAGTCATGGTTTCACTTAACAACTGCTTCATTTAGTGCCCAAGTTCCCAATCCCAGCTGTGGTTGTGAAGGAGGATTACGTGTAGTTTTTTGTACTTTACAGCACCCTTGGTTCCTTCTTCAGTCAATTGCTTTGACACACCAAAACACCAAGTGTCGGTTGTCTCTTAGCTTGATTTAAGCCATTGTGTAACTATCATTTAATAAACCACAATGGTGACATGAATTGAAACCACACAAACCATATTTTTGTTTCAAAGGAATGAATCATGGTATTGCCCTTTAACCACTCTATATAGGCTGTTTCAGTCCTGAGGCATAGCGCATTAATACTTTGACCTGGGTCTTTTTCCCACCTATAAATGCTGAGTATTTTCAGAGTCCTCCTGACAGGTGGATCCTTGTTCTTTGCTCCAAGATCTTGTTTGAATATTGAATCTCAAAACAGGGCGAATGGATAACAGCGTAATACGAGGCTAGAGCAAATAGTGTAGGACTGGTGCCTAAATACTAAAAATCGTGAGCTGGTCATACTTTAGTATCGTTACCGCTTATGGACAATTTTAGGCAAAGATCACCGCACGTTTTTATTTCAATATACCTTTGCCCCTAATAACTGTTAACAGTTCAGTTATTTATTTACCGAAATAATGGAGCACTGTGTCATAACACAAAGAGGATTGGGGGGGAAACGCTACTACGATCAGCTCTCGGAGAAACAGAACGACAACACTGCATCGCCCTGTAATTTCTCAATTTGTTCTCAAATCATTAGAAAGGCGGGATTGATAATCCCCCGTAGACCATGGCAACCAGTAGCCAATCCCGGCTTGGTACGAACCTTTCCCGGGCCAATTGCACGATGGCATTGTAAGCTCCCGCTTCGGAGCGCTATTGGCTGGTAAGCACGTGAGGCGTACGCCGTCAGATTTCACGCATGCGCAGTGTGGCGTGGTGCCTGAAACCGGGTGCTTCTGCTAACAGGCCGTAGCCGCCTCCCGTCTAAAGTCGAGCTTCGAAGGCGAAAAGTCCGCGTCCGGCGCGCGCATCTCTTCCTTCCTGCTGCTGCGGCTGCTGTTGCCGGCATGTTCCTCACTCGCTCCGAGTACGACAGGTAAGCGCAGCCAGGCAGGGCGAGCGGAAGCGCGGCCTGCTTTGGTGCCGGGGCTGAGTCACTGCAGCGGCCTGGCTTTGCGACCGACTCGTCCAAAGGCTTTCGGAAGGAGTTGAAGCGACCTCCCTCCTCCAGCTTCCCGGCTTCGCCCCGAGGATCTCTTTTAAGTTGGTGTGGCGTGGGTGCTTTTTGCTTCTTTCTTCGGGAAAAGAAGCGCTTCGGCCGGACCTCATGCCTCCATGCCTGGGGACGGAGAGCAGTTTTGCTTGCGTGGAAAGAAAAGAAAAGAAAAGAAAAAAGGTCTTCGCATTTGCGGTCTACAGTTTGTAGCGTAAAGGGTCCCTCCACACTAGAAGCCGAAGTTTCGCGGGAGAGGGTGTCCCGCAAAAGCTCTTCGCCGGCGGAAAAAGTAGCTTCACGTAAATCGAACTTGCAAAATTTAAGCAGTCTGGCGGTAAAGAGATTTTATGTGTATTTGAAACAATACTTCCCAAAAAAAAAAAAAAAAAAAGGTTTACCATTACGTTTATTCTGAATACTTAATTCCAGTTTGCTCGTTCTTTGTAGGGTGCTTTTTTTAAACTTTCGATTTGGCTTAACTGTGCCTGCTTATTACCGGATTAAAAAAAAATAGAAGGGATGGTGACATTTCTCAAGTTTATTAGTCAGAAATCAGGGAATCTCGATCCCTCTGAATACTTTTGCTACTGGTAATTCATTAAAGTATTTTTATTCTCAGCAGACTGGGCCTAATTTGTGTTGTGAAATTACAGTGTATTTGGAGTACTATGTACTCAAGGCCAGTGCATTTCCTTAGTCATAATGATCCTCAAACTTTTGCTTTCGGTTATGCTTATCAGTGATTGGACCAGCTCACTGAAATCAAGTACTGTAATACTTCATTGTTGAATAATGGTAGAAAAATTTACTATGCGCAGATAGATTTTTAGAATGTTGCTTGTGCAAACCAATACGTGGATAGCTGAATAAAGTTTGTCAAGTATTTTTGGCAATATGTTGTGATGTTTATCAAGAAAAAAAGGTTAATTTGGTGGTGACTTTCATAAATAATTTCATACATTTAGTTTTTTGCTCACATTTTGCAATAATATAAACTCTCAATCCCTACTGTCACTGTTTTCTTTTAAGGGATTTGTTGAATTTGTTGAACATGTTAAAATTGGGATATCTTCACATTCTTGGGAACATGATGATTTTTTGAGAAGTTTGGAGTTTAAAACTAAACTGCTAAATAGAATACTGCCTATTTGGGGAAAATGAGATTTTCCCCCTATATTGGTAGAAATTTTTTGCTAGTAAATTTAAGATATTTAAGATATGAGGATTGAATATTTGCTACTATAGATTATACATAAGGTGGTTACCACATCTGGAAGCTGTTGTATCTTTCATGAATTTGTCCAGTTTCTCTCTGAAAACACCCTTGTTCATTATTTGCAACAAGTTAGAAAAATACTTTGTCTTTATTTGAAATCAAACTTTATTGAATAAGTCTGATTGAAAATCTAAATTCTAGTAAATGTTCACTGTGACTCTTGATTCTTTCCTTTGCAGAGGCGTGAACACTTTTTCACCAGAAGGAAGATTATTCCAAGTGGAATATGCTATTGAAGCTATCAAGGTACATTTGAAACTATTATGCAAAAATAGTTGAGCTACTTCATAGAACTGGATGGACTGGAATGGGGGAATAGTGAATGAAGATTAAGAATACAGCTTGAGAATAGTGTTTGAGCAACACCATCCAATTCTTCTACACTTTCTTTGAAGTAATGCTGTGATAGCTTTTGCACAGTCATAATTGGTTGAGACTGGCACTGTGTTGCATGTTATATTCTTTAACTTACCCAGTTGCATCCAATGGAATTTCTGTAAAATGTTAATGTAAATAACTGGGATAATGTGATGGGTGTTGTTGGAAAATGCTCAGGAATCAATTGTGTAGCATTTTGTACACAATTTGTACAATTCAGCTTTATAAGAATAAGCTGTTCTTTGAACATAGTATGGTTACTGAAAGAAAGAGAAAATCCATTTCCCAATTCAATTATGTAGCATGATTTTGGTAAGCAATTTAGTATGCAGCTTTATAAGAATTCAGCTTTATAAGAATAAGCTGTTCTTTGAACATAGTATGGTTACTATGAATTTTGAATTCAGCTTTATAAGAATAAGCTGTTCTTTGAACATAGTATGGTTACTGAAAGAAAGAGAAAATCCATTTCCCAATTCAATTATGTAGCATGATTTTGGTAAGCAATTTAGTATGCAGCAACAGGAACATCAAGTTATATTTCACTGACAACCACTACTGTTGTAGTGATTACAGTGCAGACTAGGATTATTGTGATATAGGTTCATGTTGTTACTAAACCATGGAGGTTTACTCTGTGATTTTGGGCCAAACAGTGCAACCTACCTTATGGTTATAAGGGAAAATATTAAGTGGGATTGCTTTATACATAACCCGAGTTTCATAATTCAGAAAAAACATTTTAAAGATGGGATAATATAGCTTTGAAATTCCTGCATGGGTTCCTGTGGCCAGAGGAAATATTATCTTTTCAATGTATTGCATATTAGTTTTCTTTGCATACTTCTTGTTCTGTCATAGCATCCCGATGGTCACATGATAAAAATTTGGGCACTTGATAACTGGCATATATTTAGAACAGTTGCAGCATCTTGGGGTTAAGTGGTAATCATTTGTGATCTTCCCAGGTGGCTTCTGACAAGCAGAGACGAGGAGAAGCCAGATTTGCTTAATTAATATATGATTCGCTTAACAACTGGCAAAATGTCATAAAATCAGGCATGGATCACTTAACAACTGCTTTACCTAGCAATGGAAATTCTGGTCCCAACTGTAGTTGTAAATTGACTACAATCACAATGTGATAACCACCTGTGGTTATTATTTTTGGTATAGTGATAGTGCTATTATTTTGCAGTAAATATAATTAAATTCAACTTTCCTTATTCTGAATCTTTATAGTTGCATATTAATGATTAGTAAACTTAATCTATAAGAATTCCATTAGATTTTCCCAAAAGCTTCTATTTTAATGGGCAAAATGTAGCAATTTAAAGTGTGAGGATGTCTTAGAACCACTTGAAAAATGCCTGTGGATTAGTAGGAAAGTTATCATGTCCTGATCTATTTTTATTGCCAGAAAGCTTGGGTTGGAGTAGAACCTGGCCATGCACAACGTTTTGAGTTGGCTAGTTTGTCGGTCAAAATTGTAGACTCCTCTATATCTGTAAAAAAAGAGGGGGGAAAGCAAATATTTTGCAGTTTGTATGCAGCTCAGTATACTAAGCATTGACTCATCAGTGCCTACAAGTTTCATTAACAAAGATATGTAGGTAGTTCCTTAGAGCTGCATGTCTGTCTGAAAAATTGATGACAAACATGATTGACATATAGACTATTCATAGCTGGTATTACCAGTATTTTATCTGCGGTTTCAGAGTCATAATGATCTAAACTAGGGGTGTCAAACTCAAGACCCGTGGGCTGCATCTGGCCTGCGAGGCCAGCTTGGAAACAGCAAAGGACCAGCCCGCGGTGCCTCTGGCAGCCAAAATGAGGCATAGAGGCCCTCCACACATTCCCCCCATGCCCCATTTTGGCCAGCAGGGTGCTTCAGGTGATGTCCATCCCGTCATCGTGGTCCCCCCCCCCCCCCCGTTGGCCCACAGAGAACTACAATGCTGATCTAGCCCTCAAAGAAAGGGTTAGGCGGGGCTCTAGCTTTGGGGATAAAAGGCAGAGGGCGGAGATAAATAGATGTGGCAGACAACTATTCATCTTCCGGCCAGATAGCCTTGTTAGCCTGCATTGAGAGAAACTTTGCCAGGGCTGTCTGCAGTCCTAATTAAAGGAATCTTGAGTTTAGAGGGTTTGTCGTTTTTGGGGACCTGGGTCAGAACAGTTACATATTGACTTAAGATGAGAGACTAATAACAGTGAATGAATGGAAAAAAAGTTCTTCTCCCTCATCCTTAGTCCATGATAAGGTTAAGCAATGATGATCCAATTATTAGGACACCTTTAGTTTAGGACAAAATGTTGATCATTGATTTAAATGATCTGTGCTCTTTGCACAGTCACTTCTGCCCTCGTTATCTCCCGCCTTGACTATGGCAATGCTCTCGACATGGGGCTCCCCTTGAAGAGCATCCGGAGGCTGCAGTTGGTGCAGAATGTGGCCGCGTGGGTGATTTTGGGGGCTCCTCGGAGCTCCCATATTACACCTCTCCTACGCGAGCTGCACTGGCTCCCTGTGGCCTTCCGGGTGCGATTCAAGGTGCTGGTTCTTACCTTCAAAGCGCTCCATGTCTTGGGACCCGGGTACTTACGGGACCGCCTGTTGCCACCATCAGCCTCCCACTGGCCAGTACGTTCCCACAGGGTGGGCCTCCTTGGGGTCCCATTGCCTGGACATTGTCATCTGGCAGACCCAAGGATTCGAGCCTTCTCTGTGGGGGCACCGTCCCTTTGAAACGAACTGCCCCCAGAGATCCAGACCATTACAGACCTGCGGACCTTCCGGTGCACATTAAAGACCCATTTGTTCCAACAGGCCGGTCTAGCCGAACATTAATTTTTGGGGTTAATTGGATTTTTAAAAATTTTTACATTTTAAATAATTTAAAATTGTTAATTTTTTAATTTATATTTTAAATTTATCTCTGTATTTTAAGTCTTTTTTAGTTCATTGTATACCACTCCGAGGCCCTCGGGAGAGGGGCGGTCCAGAAATCTAATAATAAATAAAATAAAATAAAATAAAATAAAATAAATAAAAGTTTCCTCTCCAAAGTTGCGCTTTCTCCTTATTTTATATAAACACAATGTTGGAGAATTGAGACGGTTTGCTATTATTTGCCATGGCATACTGTTATTGCACAATATGGACTTATAGAAACAGTTTTAAGAACTTCTGTGAAGGTCTAGAATCAAAATACAGCAAGTTCAGACATAACTTAAATGAAAATATGCTCTAAATTTTCCTTTCATCTTTGCATTCTGTGTTTTGGTTGCACCCAACGTACATCCTATTGTTTAATATTCTTCTGAAATTCCGCATCTATTATTATAGACTGTATGTGCTGAGTATTTCTTAGATTGTATAAAGCAAATCCACAGTTCTTAAAAAATGCTAAAATGATTTATTATTATTTTTGTTAGCTTGGTTCCACAGCAATTGGAATCCAGACATCAGAAGGAGTTTGCCTGGCTGTGGAGAAGAGGATTACTTCCCCACTTATGGAACCAAGTAGTATTGAGAAAATTGTAGAAATTGATTCTCATATAGGTAAGGATGAAAGTTAATTCTTAAGAAAATTCTGCATTATAATTTCAATATGGATATGATTAAAATCCTTTCTTTGGTGGTCTTCTAATTCCTATAATATGAGCTTATATGTAGACTTACTTTGGTGTAAAACTAATATTTACTAGTAATGATAATCAGGTTTCTGGGTTTGAAATCAGCACAATATAGAATCAGATGTAGAAATCAGAAGCAACTTGCTACTATATGACCTCTCTAATAAAAATTTGTCTCCAAATATAGAAATTGGAGAGCTGGGAATTGCAGTGTGCACTCTTGATCCCCAGCCAACTCCTCTGTTGGAAACGCGTTGATTGACCTCTAATGTTAGCCTGTCCTCTGTACATGAGGCCATTTTTTTATATAATTACATACAAACCTCTGATGAGAATTTGAGCTAGAGTTCATTTATATCTACCTTTCTCTGTGTTTAACATTAATGTTAACCATTTTAATATAGCTGTGAACAATGGTATTGTCTAACAAAGTTAATTAACAAATAAGTGTAACTGACAAACATTTTAATGTATCTGTACCTTATGTCACTTGACCTGCTTTCTTTCACATGCAGGTGCATGAACTTTGTTTATGACACATTTGACTTTCAACTTCTACAATTTTTTAAGAATATCAATATGTATGTGGGTAGATGATTAAAAACACATTGTTTATTTGAATGTTCATGAGTCACTCATTGGTGTCATAGAAATCAGTGTTGAGGCTGGTACTTTTTAATTTGTATCTCCCTTTTTTCAGGTTGTGCAATGAGTGGCTTGATAGCCGATGCAAAGACATTAATTGACAAAGCAAGAGTTGAGACACAGGTAATATTCAAGTACTAATCTTTGTGCATCCTGCTTTTTTTCTCCCACTTCTAGAAAATTAGTTATTCACTCAGGCTTAAAACAAACATGCAGCAGGAACTGCAGAAAAGAATTACAAATTAAATTTTATGTGAAAAGAATATGCAAAATTCAAGATAGATATGAAAAGGTGAAAATAAGATTCCATTACTGTATATCTCTGTTTTTTGTCACTAATTATTTATAATTACATAAATATTAGAAGAAACTGTGATGTCAGAAAATGCTCTACTGTCATGGCTTTAAGATTGATCTCTTTGAACTGGGTTTGACAATATTTTAATAGCTTTATTTCTCTTTTAAAATTCTCTGTCCAATAAAGAAAAAGAACATGTAAAATTTAGGGAATTGGTACATTTTAGGGCATAGGTAAAACCGTTTTCCAAATAATCAATCTTTAACTTCATAATTGTCAGGACTCTGTTATGGATGTGTTCTTAAATTGAAAATGTGTTTCAGTGAATGATTTCCATAATATTTGCAAGTTAACATTCTTGGATCAAGGAGCTCCTTCAAATCACACTTAACAGTACATAAATCATTTTTCTGTGAATAGTTTCTGCACAGATGGTAAAATATTTAAGTTACTCAACTATGGAATATTGATTCTGTGATTGTGAGATTAGCTTCCTTTCATGTAATAAACTACTATTACTACTATTCGTGGTAGAATGCTTCCCATGTGGTTGGAAGTATTTAAAAGAACTTTAAGTTTGAATAGAAAATACAGATAATGTTATTCATAGCACGTATCTATTCTAAAAGGAATAACAAATTAGCCACGAATCATTAAAACCTTACCTCTTATTGTGCATTCTTCATACCACATTGCAATTGGTTTGCATGGTAGGTAATCTTTTGTGCATTTCTTCTTATAGTTATAATTTTGGCTTAAGTTTATTTAGATGTATATGTATTGAAGAAGAAATGTATCTTTTATGAAAATAGATATAGATGTCTCTTTTTATCAACTTAGAATCACTGGTTTACATACAATGAAATCATGACTGTGGAAAGCGTGACACAAGCTGTATCCAACTTAGCGTTACAGTTTGGAGAAGAAGATGCTGATCCAGGTGCAATGGTATGTATGTCAATTATTTGTTAAATGTCCATTGTTGACAATTGTACTCTTCAGTTACTAGGTCATTAAATTCCTGATCCTTCTATGATTTCATTTTAGTCAAGGCCATTTGGTGTGGCATTACTTTTTGGAGGAGTCGATGAAAAAGGACCTCAACTGTAAGTTGGGTTTTGTTTCTTCACTCTCATTATTTATGTGTTTAAATCCAGACTACTTATCACTGCTGAGTTAGAAGATAAGAGTACCATAAAGTTCTACATAGGGCTTTGGTTTTTGCTGGTGGAAGGTTGTAGGAGGCCGTGGCAGCCGAAAACGGAGCTGGGGAGCCTGTTTTTGCTGGCGGAAGCACCAAGGACCGGTCCTTCACTCTTTCTAGGGTGCCCCTGTACCCCGCAGGCTAGATCTGGTCCCCGGGCCTTGAGTTTGACACTCCTGTTCTAAATGGTATATATTGCATTTTAATAAAGTCAGATTTCTTTCATCTTTAGGCTGTTTTTCTTCCACTCTTATCTTCGATTTATTCTTCAGTAATTGAATACTGATTCATGATAAGAAGTGATAGTTGACACCAACTATTTAACAAAAATGTTCTTTATTAAAACAAGCATATGAGAAATGGTACTTATCACACTGTAAAGATTTATTTTAAAGAACATGAACTATTATAGTTTGTAAAATACTTTATCAGTTGCTGAAATTTATTAAATGGCTGCAAGAAAACAAGGTAATTTATTTCAATTCTGAACCATCTCTAAAGATTTTTTTAACAATCGTATTTGTATAATGAGAACTCAGTTATGCCTATAGAGATTTTGGTTCACACAATTATATCACAGCCTTCCGTGCCTTCATATTTCTTCATTAGTTTAATGTGCTTGTGGACCAACCATTGAGCTGCTAGATAAATATCCAGCAACCTGTTTTTCAATAGATAGCTATGATAAAAAATAATCGTTTGTAGAATTATGGGTGTCCAAGCTATTGCATGAGCTGAGCAATAGGAACTTAAATCCTAAAGAAAGGTTAAAAAATGTGAAAACTGCAAAAAAAAAAAAAAAAAAAAGGAAAGGGCAGTGATACTTGCTTATTCACACTATGCTTGGTCAAAGGGGGGAAAATTTGCTATAGAAAGGTGTGATTAATTTCTGCAGCACAATCTTGTCCATTTTAATAAATGGAAGAACAAATCTGACTTCAGTCTTACATTTTTTAGAAAAATAAGTAGAAATTTATTTGATTTGATCGTGTGTGAGAGAAAGAGGGAGAGAGCTGGAAGGAGAGAGAAGGAGAATGTAACACAGGTGATACTTTTGTGTCCATTAAAAGAACAAAAAAACATCTTAAAATTTATTTGAATCCAAAGTGTCCTTTTTTGTATTGAAGGAGTTTCCTCTCATCTGGCTGTGTATATGATACTTTCTTGGTAGGTTTTCTTTTAAAAGAAAGCTAAGCTAGGTGAATCCTATTCGTCATGCAATATTTTCTGGTTCTAAGCAATGTAGTAAAACTGGCTATCTCTATAAGTCTCCTAAATTTGTTGGATGTAATCATTGGATTATGATATGCACATGTATACCTACATAATCTGATCCTAGTCAAATATAACTCAGAATAAAACTGCAGAGTTTATAAATGATCTGTGTGACACTTGATGGTTTGTTCATTTTCATATTTTTTATTTATGCATGAAGATTTCATATGGATCCTTCTGGGACTTTTGTGCAATGTGATGCAAGAGCAATTGGATCAGCTTCAGAAGGTGCACAAAGCTCACTGCAGGAGATTTATCATAAGGTGAAAGCCCACTTTATTTGACCTTACACTTTATTGCAGCTCCTTGATGAAAGCAGAGAGATAAAGAAAATAAATATGACTTTTATTGTAGCAGTATTGTTGTTTGGTTCTCTTTTAAAATAGTTGTAACTTTAATACCATGTTCTAGAATCACTTGGGTTATTGGTATGCTTCTCATCAATGTATTTTGACAAATTTAAAAGTGTTATTACCTATGGCATTTTGAATTTTCAACATATTTATAGGCTCCAGGTGGTCTTGGATCTGAGAAGTTCACTGGAATAGAACCTTTTATATAAATATGAAAAGAAATTTTGAGATATTTTAAATTAAATCTGCTTTCTTGAATAACAAGTCAAATTAGTAATTTAATCTCATGTCTAAACAAGATCTTGTATTGTCTTTAAATAAATATAATACATTAATTATGATATGTCAGTGACTGAAGCCTGCAGTTCTCAGCCCTAAAAATATTTTCATAATGGTGAACTGCATCCAACTGTAGCAACAGATTTCTATGAATACTTTTCCATCAAAGAATTGACATTTATGTAAATTCACTTTAGACTAGCATGTGGAAGAACACTATCTAGTCAGTTTTATACATGTCATTCTATATAACGGCTTACTTCAGCATTTAAGAAAATTATCCAGTCAATGTGATAATTATATCCACTTGCTGCCTATCATATCAGCCTTAACGTTTCATGATTTCTCTCTACAGTCAATGACACTGAAAGAGGCAATTAAGTCATCCCTTATAATTCTAAAACAAGTTATGGAAGAAAAACTGAATGCCACTAACATTGAGGTATGTTAATCCATTTATTAAAGGTTTTCCATCAATGTCCATGTTATGAGAATCTCAGCACAGATATTGAAGTTGCTAAGATTTGCTATGGATTGTATATTATGTCCCAATTGTTTTGGGATATAATTATAGGAGTTAAGTTGTACATTTGACTCTGCTGCTTCAGTGTTGATATTCCTGAGGTTAGAGTGTTGGGATCTTTGTAGTAAAATAGTCACCCATATGCTTCTTAACATCTGCATGGCAATGGGAAAAATTCTTTACTGCCATATTAGCAAAAATTAATGTGATGTGAATAAATTGAGTACCTAAAATTTTAAAAACTAACACTATTGACTCAAGTTCCATCTAATTCAATGTTCTATTAACTAGACAATTAGATAGCTGGCCACATTCCTATTTAACTTAAAAACAGAAAACTTTCTGTCCTCCAACAACTGGAATTGACAGATTTATTGCTTTGATATAAAAATGTTATATCATTGTTTTTGATGAATTGAGGTTGAGGACATTAAAACATTTGAGGACTTTATGGGATCTTTTAAAAAAGTATATCAGAGTTTATTCAAACTTGGATCAGTACGAAATACCAGGGCTGAAGGTTAAATTGGGAAGTTAAAGAACCTTTCCAAAGAAGGTTCAATTCAAAGAACCTTCCCAAAAAAATATATTGGAAAACCACTTCAATAAAGCTGCCAAGTAGCTTTATTGCAATGATTTTTAGGAAATTGAATGTATGCAATGTTGAATGCAGCCACTGAGGGTAGCCTTAAGACCAGCAAAAATTGTTAAGTGAATTGCATGAATGTGTCACCAAAGCTGAGGGACTTAGAACTAAAATGCTGTGCTTACACTGCACAGTATAAGTGGTCCCTCTCCAAAACAGAAATGTGTGTTTTGATATAACACAACAGATGGAATATTTGGGCTATAGGGGATTCTTATTGTGGATTCTTGATAGGCACCCAAATCTTCTCAGTACTATATCTTCTACCACCTCCCTTCCCCCCCAACCTTACTGATTATCTGTATATTGGCTTGTTTCTTGCCATGATCTTTAAACATTAGATTACCAATGCATTCCCATCAACCTGCTGCCCAGTGCCTGGTCTTCTAGTACTTTCCCTCTCTTCCATTCCTCACCTTCCCTCAGTCACTAATGCTGATATTGCTGCATGGTATTTTTGCAAAAGGTGAATAAAAAAAAATAACAGTGCACTGACTTCCCCCCTCCCCAGTCTTCCCATTTATATCCCATTCATTTCCTCCCTCCTTTGCCTTTTCTCAGTCAGTGCACTATTATAGTCTCAGGGTCTATTCCATACCAAGATGGTCTCAGCAGTAAAGAACCATCTGCCAGTGCAATTATTTCACTAGCCTGGTGCTTACCAATTTTCCCTCCATTGTCTTATCTCAGCTGCTGATGTTTGTATTGTCAAGGAGACCCTTTAGCTCCCATTCTCACTCACCACTTAATTCTGCCCAGAGGAATTGTATTTTGGCTACTTTCCACAACAAAAGGCTCCATGCTTATTCCATGTATGGATCATATCTGAAACATGCATATTTTGGTTTAGGCACAGACTATTACAAATCAGCTTGTTTGGGGCAGCAAGAGCTTGTGCAGCGAATAGATTGCACAGCTCTATTTTTCCTCTGTTTTATGGAGCAAAGAGGAACTTGTATGGACTAAACTCAGGTTTTGTTGGAGCAGTGTGGATAACAATACTTGTTGACCCTAACAAAGCTAAACTTAAGCAAAAGTAATAGAGCTTTTGTAATTTCTTCTTTTCTCCGAAGAATTAGAGCATGTTAGAAATGACTTTGGTTTTTAGAAATGTATTAGGATGGAAAAATTTATAAGCCAAAAGTATTTGGACAGTCGAATAGTAGTATCTGTTTCATATGTAGTAATCAATCTCCTGTATGTCAAGGGCTGCTGCTTTCTAATGTGAATAAGTATTTATAACTTGCCTTTGCTGTCCTTGCAGCTTGCAACAGTGCAACCTGGGAAGAAGTTTCACATGTACACAAAAGAAGAACTTGAAGAGGTCATCAAAGATATTTGATGAGAGGAGGAACTCTCCCAACTGCCTCATTCCCTGACCAGAGCAAACTGAATCTTCAGTTGTTTTCCAGTGCCCATAACTTTATTTCAGCAGCACGTATGCCTGCTCTTAAAGGCGCAAAGATTTTTTTACAGTTTCTGTACATAAAGATCTTCAACAAGAGGAAACTAGAATAAATCATTTTGTTATTCTTATGTCACTAATTCTTTAATAAAGTTCTGTGTGGGAGGTATGCTTAAAATTAATAGTGTTAGGGTAGATGCATCTTCCAATGTTTTCTTCCTCATACATCAGATTTGGCTTTTTCAGGGATGCCTACAAGAAGATGAGAATACAGGTAGTCCTTGTCTTAACAACAGTTCATTTAGTGACTGTTCAAAGTTACAATGACACTGAAAAAAGTATGACTGTTTTTCACAGTTATAGTGTAGCATCCCCATGATCATGCAATCAAAATTCAGAAGCTTGGCAATTGGTTCATACTTACGACCATTGCTGTGTCCCAAGATCACGTGATCTCCTTTTGTGACCTTCTGCCAAACAAGGTCAATGGGAAAGCTAGATTCACTTAACCAGATTACTAACTTATTAACTACAGTGATTCACTTAACAACTGTGGCAAGAAAGGTCATAAAATGAGACAAAACTAAATGTCTCACAACAGTAATTTTGAGCTCAATTGTGGTCATATGTCAAGGACTACCTGCAGAGGTGAAATTCAGCAGGTTCGCTAGAACAGGTATAAATTTTCTAAGCAGTTTGGAGAACTGGCTGTTAAAAGAAATCTTTTGTTTTTTTTCCACTTTACAGGGTTAACCCTGTAAGGGAGGTAGGAAAAAAACATTCTGGTGTTTCTAGCCTAATTTTTATTGCCCTGCTTACAGAAACTGCCCACCCAGTCATGTGACTCCCCCAGCCACACCGACCAAACCACGCCCACAGAACTAGTAGTAAAAAAATTCAATTCCACCACTTACTACCTATAATTGCCCCTCTCTTCCATACACAATATACTTTGTTATTTGGTACAGGTTGTCCTCAATTTACAACAATTCATTTACTGACCATTTGAAGTTACAATGTTACAACGGCACTGAAAAAAAGTGACATGATAGTTTTTCACACTTACGACCATTGTAGCACCTCATGGTCATGTGATCAAAATTCAGACACTTGGCCACTGACTCACATTTATGATAGTTGCAGTGTCATGTAATTACCTTTTGTAACCTGGCAAGCAAAGTCAGTGGGGAAGAGCCAGATTCATTTAATAATTGTTACTAATTTAACAATTGCAGTGACTTACTTAACAACCATGGCAAGAAAGGTTGTAAAATAGGGCAAAACTCACTTAACAAAATTTCTTGCTGAGCAATAGAAATTTTGGGCTCAATTGTAATAAGTCAAGAACTAACTGTATCTGATGTTTTAATAGGATAAATGAATATCTTAAAAGCTCCAATTGGTTGCAGGCTTTACTCTGTTTTTAAGTACTAAAAGCACTTTGATCTTAGTCACAGGGACCCTATTGCTGGTTGGGGAAGGCTGTATAGAAATAAGGTCATTGGGATTAAAACAGCAGTTGAGTAGAGCAATGAATCATTATAAAAAGAAAAAGGATTCCTTGGGACAATATTTCAGGCCTTTATAGTCTCCTTTTCAAACTGAAAGGTTATCTCCCAAAATTCAGTACAACTTAAACCACTGTACATACAGTTATAATTACTGTATATTACTTCCCTTACATTGTCTGACTGCTGGTATCTGGTGTCTTTCTAATATTACCAGTAGGCTAAACTTTCTTTTCTGGATGGCATGATAGTAACCAAACTCCCAGACATGTGGCCTTCAAAAGTCATTCCTGGAGCTCCCATTTTTAACCTTTTAAATTACCTAGCTCCCTCATGTGGAACATGAGATAAATCGGGCAGTATATTTAAGCAAATGAATCAGTTCTGATTACTCCTTGATATGTAATGATTTATTCAATCAGTTACAACAAAGGCAAACCTCCAAAATAAAACCTCTCTCTCTCTCTCTC
>JAEANM010003374.1:0-22512 GCA_017656035.1 Myanophis thanlyinensis
ATAATAATAATAATAATAATAAATAATCAAACTCTGAGAGCATCAGGGACCCCTTATGGAGATTTCAATTAGTGCAAAGTGCCATGGCAAGGCTGCTAACTAGTGCAAAGTAGAGAGATTACATGATACCCATACTTAAATAATGGCTCTACCTATAGCTCACATTGTCTACTGGCACAAGTTAAGACATTGGCATTGACCTTTAAAACCCTAAACTTTAGGCTTAGGGAATGACTATTTGAGGGGCCACCTCAAAACCTATCAGTTACTTAGGTAATGAGAAGATGCACATCATAAAATAGCCCCCTTACCAGATTCTTGGTTTTCTGATACATGGGAGACAACTTTTTTCTGTACAACTCCCAGGTATATACTTCTTCTAAGAGGTACATTTGGGTCCTCTTTCCAGTACTTAGGAAAATTGTGAAGATTCACTTCTTTCTGAAACAGGCTTTCAACTATTGATTCATTTTAATGGGCTTGATTTTAATTTATTTTGAATAGTAACTGATTTTATTTATATGGGCTAAAAGATGGATAATTGTTGAGTTGCAATTGAAAGGTCGGTCGCTATAAAAATCAATATAATAGATCACACAATAAGTAGTAATAAAATATTGGATTTTAATCAGGCGCATTCCCAGTTTTTTCTGTTTCAAGTTACTCTTCAGAATATTAATATTCATGTTCTATGCATTTTATGAACTTGGACAGCAATAGATAAATTTAAGAGAATGTACAATAAAATCATTGGTGATTGCAGATTACAATTACTAATGTTTATATTCCTACAGTGATCATACTTGCATATCATCATGTTGTACTTACTATTTAATTTATTATATAATATTTATTTTCAGTCTAGATTCACCAATTTTCAATTTTGGGTGAGTGCAGAATAATGGAATTTCATAGTGAAATTCCTGAACATTCAGATGAGTAACTTGTATTTCAGAATTTTTTAGGGTCACAAGCATAATATTTTTCCCTGAGGCAGCTTTGTAGAAATACAGTAGCAGGAGGAACAATAACAAACGTATGAGTAATTTGATGTAACTTTCATTCCTCTGCAGTAATAACCATAGTGGGTGTGTGCATCTTTTCACATGTTCAAACATCTCTTTAAAAATCCCCAGTAACAAATATTGTAAAAAGTTGTATAAGCTGTATCTCTTTCTCTGTTGTTACATGGCTTACATTTTTAGTCAATTTGCTATAAGGGTTGAAGTGGATAAATGTAAAGGAAATATATGTGAGATTCTGCTGTACATATTCATAGTGAAAGCATAGAAAATACGTTTTGGGCTTTTACAGTAATTGTAGTTGGACTGGGGGTGGATGAAGTTTTAGAGCACACCTATCATTTCTATAATCTGTAAACCTAAGATATTTTTTTTTTAACTATGAGGGATAGGATAGGATAAATCAGAACATCTCTGTGTTGTATTTCACCATAATATCTTTGACAAACATTTTGAGTCCTTACACTTATCATTAAAGCTATTGTGCCTTGTTGTTCATAATATCTACTACTGTACAAAACATTAAGAACTCAATATATTATACTGTCTGGAAATTCTTGTGAGTTTTAACAAGATGAAGAAAAACCTTTGACAACTTTGCATATGCCAGGAATAAGAAATCACATTGAGCTCTTCATAGAATTAATTCCTAAAAGTTTGCTGTTAATACTTAGGGGAATTTGAAACATTTTTCTAAGCTTGCTTGTACATATCACTTACAAACCTTCAGGGAACTTTCTATTGATAACCAAGAATAAAGGCAGCTATTTAATTACATTTATCAGCAATTAAAACTAGTTTGAGTCTGTCTTTATGGGCATGCCAATGGCTTGCCTTTGGGAACTTGTTCTAGAGTATTGTGCCAGCCACCCACCTCTTCAGGCCTGCTCATACTAGTATTGTCTGGCACAAAGATTAAAAATGCCTTGAACAGGAATTTCCCTGACCACGTACATTTCAAAGTTTAATTTATATTGCAGTTAATTAATTAGTGTAAGTCAAGTGAGTATCAGCTGTTATGTCCAATACAGTCACAGGTTCTCAACTATTTAAAAGTTGGAATCATGACAAAATGATTATTGTAAGATATATTGACATTTGTATCCATAGCTCATTAAGTAGCAATTCTTGTTCTGAAGAATGTGCTTTAATTAGGCACCTGAGTTCCAACAGGTAGTTTCTTTCTGTGATAATATAACATTATGCAATGTTACAGTTTTATGTTGGAAAAGAAAAAATAGCTTGTGTATCTTCTATGCATTCCTGTACCCATAGTATTTTAGTCTGGATAAATGTTGTGGAAGCATTTTGGCACACCAATCTTTCTTTTGAATTCTTATCTATAATAGAATTAACTGTATCGTAAAATTATTACTGAATGATGAAATATAATGTCAAAACTGGAGAGAGAAAAAAACTCAATACTGATTTGCTTCAATTTAAATACCCTGTTAGATTTTCTCAAAGCTCAAGAGGTATGGTTTATACCGTGTTTCCCTGAAAATATGACCTACCTTGAAAATAAGCCCTAGTCTGATTTTTGGGGTGGGTCTAATATAAGCCCTATCCAAAAATAAGTGTGACCCTGGCCAGCACAGGAGGGCCACAGTTAAGGGGCCAAGCAGCCATGAGGTGACCATGCTCACTACACCTCAAAAAAAAAAAAAGACCTCCCCAAAAATAAGCCAACATGCTTATTTTCAAGCCTAAAAGAAAATAAGACCCAGTCTTATTTTGGGGAAAACACTATTTAATTATCCCTGACTGTATTGTAGGACTTAAGGTTTGATTTACAGAAAAGGAGCTTTAGTATGTAAAGAGTATGAACACTACTACTCTTTAAAGCAATGGCATATATTTTTTAGAAGTGACAACTTTAAAATAGGTTATGTTTTTGTGCTCTCTTATACTCAGATATGATTTTTTTTGGAATTAGATCTGAAGTCTTGCATCATCCTAATGGAATGTTTAGTTTTAAAAGGAATTAAATAACCTTATGTCTGTATATTTTTTACATTGCTTCTTCAACTAAATAACTTGCCTGGAAATTTTTCTCCCTTTCCTGAATCCCTGCTATCCATCCCAAATTGAAGTTTAGTTGGAGAAGAAGAATGGGAAAGCATAAAGCAATCTCGAATTATGAATGCAAATGAAGTGCAAGTCCCTTAAACTCTCATCAGCACCTTGTGAGCAGAAGTTGGAGTGACTATGGCCTGGCTTTTCTGTTCATACACACTGTGATCTTTCCAGTATTATCTTAGCCTCCCTCTTTCTTTTATCTCTGCCAGTTTTATTTACAGTATTTATTACACCATCTTCCATTATACAATAAACAGGAAAAAAATAAGTCATCTTCATACATATTTTGAATCTATGCAATTGTTAACAATAGTTAATGTTGAAAAACTAAGCTGTCTGAAAAAAAGGTGTTGATTAATCCCTTTTCCAGATAGGCTTATTTATTTACATGCTTATGAGCACATATAGTACATATGTTTTAGTACTGTGCAAAATGAATACTTAGCCTTTAACATATACACACACACACACACACACACACACCGCTGAATTGCTATAATGAAATTTGAGTCGTAATATGTTTAAAGGTTATTTTGTTGCAAATTCCTCTTTGTTTCTAGTTACTTAACCACACATAAACTTCATAAGAATACGAATGGATGTAATATCAGGTATTAGTTATTAGCAACCAAGTAACTGCTACTAGTGGAAGGGGCATATCTTCCTCTGTTGCTTCCCCAATAATCAAGTCATAAACTTAATAGAATTATGTGTTTGTGCTGAAAGCCAATAACTATAATATAGTTTTGGAGCCTTAACAGATAACCATTAATAAAAGGAAAGTATGCTTTCAGATGATTCTGTTTATTTCCTTAGTTTGTTGTAATGTATTCACAAAAATAATAGAGGCAGGAAATTGTGTGTGAATGTGTATCCAGGAGATATACTTGAATTATTTCCATCAATCCCAGATTCTGAAAAAGAAGTGAGGGATGAAACAGTTTTAAGTACTTTTGATAGATTGGCTTTTAAAGCATTAAATCTTATTCATTAAACCTTTGGTTCAGGCTAAAACAGGCCTGAATATGTTGGAAAGTGACTCATAAGCTCTTGAGTCAGCTACTATGGTACTGTTGCACAATAGTGATGTTGCATTTTCCTTAATTTTTATTTGGCCATACCCTGGGTGCACTTGATTTTTTCACTTTTATTTACTGTGTCAGCCATCTCATTAATATAAAAAGAATATATGAAATATCCTAAATTAGGTCTTTCCAATTGGAAAGACTTCATTTCCTTTTTCGATTCTGAATTGTTTGTTTTTAATTCTTTGGGCTGCAAACAGTGTTCGCTTATAACTGAGATATTGTTAACTTGGTCTTAGGTTTCCTATATCTTTCAATATCAAATCTCCAAACAATTTTCCCTAAACTATACTAGTCTGGATTTAAATGTATGCATTGTGAATAACTGTATTTTAAAATAATACACATAACAAATTTACACTGAATATAAAATGTATTGTAAAATTTGAATGCTAGATGTTAGGATGGCATCTAGAACAAATTAACACCCAAAAAAAGTATCTTTAAAAGCAGTATTATTACATATTTGTTTACTGTATTAAACTCATGGTTAGGACAACATAAATCAGAATCTTCCTCATATTTTATTTCAACAACAGCAGTATAGATTGGGCTGAAGAAAGTATTCAATCTCACATTTCTTAATGAGTGCCATTACTGAATCTCCTCTGTCTAAATCCAAAATCATAAGGAGATTTTATTACATTTTGCAAAGAAAATGAATATTATTTGTTACTTATTATTTAAGTGTTTAATTAACCTATTACTACACTAACACAAATCTATATACTACCA
Source organism: Myanophis thanlyinensis (assembly GCA_017656035.1). Classification (NCBI taxonomy): domain Eukaryota; kingdom Metazoa; phylum Chordata; class Lepidosauria; order Squamata; family Homalopsidae; genus Myanophis; species Myanophis thanlyinensis. Next base: position 4,922 of record JAEANM010003374.1, read on the forward strand.
AAATTCTCCTGTCTTTTTGTACTCTTCAGTTTGCCAAAGTGGTGCATTATATTGGAATAATTTTTGAATCAATATACTTCTCCTAACATAAAGAATGCATAAAAATCTGGGACCAAGTACTCCTGTGCAATTTAAAATTTTGCAGTGTTCATACCAGTTTGATTTAGAAAGCTGTGATTGTTCAACATCCCCTCCATCTCTTGATCATGATTTCCAATGTTCCCTTTCAGCTTCCCACAAGCAAAGTCAATAAGGAAGTCAGTAAAAATCAGAAATTGCTTCCACTCCTGGTACATTATACATTATTCAAATATTTTTGAATCAAGGTACCTCTATTCCAGTAACTTAAAAATGCATAAAAATCCAGGATATAATTTCTATAAAATTGAAATTTCCACCATGTGCAGAAAAGTTTTATTCTTAAATTTCTGGCTATTGCAGCATCCCTGGCACAGGCATATAGCTGGAAAAAGGAGGAGACGTGTCAAGAGATGGCACCAAATGTCAGAAAGCAGCAAGGAGGAGGGAAAAACAATTATCTTTGATGGAAAAATTTAAAGTTTATTCTGGTCACATCACACTCCACTACCTTACTCTCAAGGGATAACCCAATCAACTAGACATAAGTTGTCTAGTTGATTATAAATACAAACTACTTATTTTTGCATCTTCAAAAATATGTAACCACATATTCCAGTAAATGACATAAATGGCAATGAAAAATAAACATGCTGCTAATTAGTAATTAATTTCTCATGGTCAGATCACTATTTGCTAAGTTGCAGTGGTCACTTCCATATTTTCTGGGAGTCTGATTTTAAGGTACTAGCAAATGGATCTGGATCTGGTAGAATCCCATAATTCAGTACAGGAGAAATATACTGAGGTGAGTGGTGAACTGAACATAAAGCTATCATAGGCTTAGTAGTCCACAAGTTGCCTGGGTCTACACAGGCATTGCAGGCAGTGAAGGAAGTAAAACAGATATCTGGAGTGTCAGTCATTGGAAATCAATAAGTGAGCATGACCCAGTATTCAGTTTAGATTATAATGCAGAGTCCATGCTGTTGCTGTAAAGGATGAGGAAACATAGACTTTTCTCTGCTTATACCCTGTTGAAAATCACTTGAGGGAGCTGTTCCAAATACTATAAACATTAACCTAATCCAATAAGGTTGTGGAGGTTTTAAAATATCTTTGGTAGTGACATTTAAACTCTTCAAAGAACGTTTACATATCAAATTGCACATAACCCTGTTGGGATAGTCTTTTCTGACAGACAACATTCATTCTATGCCATTTGATAAATATTCATGTTACCTTAGTACAGTGGTAGCGGTACTGTGGTACCAAAGGTGGCACTCGGAGCCCTCTCTGTGGGCACGCATGCTGTCGTCTCAGCTCCACCGCATTTCTCCGTCACAATTCTTGCCATTGATTTCAGGGAAACAGAAGTTTGTGGGACTAAAAAAAATCAATCGTGACTTCTTATGAAAGAAAAAGATCTCCCCTCCTGCAGAACTGCTGGAGTTGTGATGCCCCGCCTCCCCACTGCTCTTCACCTCTCCGCCAAGTGCGAGAGAGACTTCTAAAAGGTTCGCCTTAGTATGTAGATAAGCTCTTTGGACAGCAACTAGTATTTTAGTTCATCTTTCTCTTGAAATATATTGACAAAAAAGTTTTATAGAGGGATTTGTTATGTTTGTTATCACCTCTCAATTGAATAGATGTGCCATTTCCTTTCAAGAAAGTATCTGATCTATCATTTGTTGCTGAGAAAAAGTGGTGCAACAACAATTCAAAGCACTCTTGGATATTGGAGACAAATCCCAAGCATGTCTCACTGTGGTAGGAGTTTGAACCAGCTAATCCAGAAGAAACAGGCAGGGTCTTCATGACTGTGAGCTTGGTTCCTATGTTCTGGACCCATGCCCTTCTAGTTCATTAAGACCTCTCAGGAGGTGACATGTGATTAGGTCTGAATGTGGTTAATCCCAGTTTGTGGGAGGAGGTAATATCATTTGTCTTGAAGAAGATGGTGAACCTTCTGCAGAAGAGGCTTGGACCCAATCATGTTAATTTTTTTCTAGTCTCCAACTTTTCCTTTTAGTGGAAAGAGTATGATGAGGGTGATTAAGAGGGTGTTGCTCAGGTTCAGAGGACCCTTGATAAAATGGATTATCTGGAGTCTCTTCAGTCAAGGCCTAAACCTAGACTAAAGAGGTTCCAGATAATCCATTTAATCTGAGACAGTATTAGTCATGCTTGCAAATGATCTTTGAAGGGCTTGAGGTGGGTGATACAACTGACCTAATTCTTTTGGATCTCTTAATGGCTTTCAATACCATTGACTGTGATAACCTTGTGAACTGGCTTTAAGAACTGGGAATCTGAAGCAGGATTTGAAGTGATTTTCTTGCTCTCCTCATAGTTATTTCCAGGCAAGGGGTGTGTGAGAGAGGTCAAGCCCCGGGTTCCTGATTCCTATTTAACATTTACATAAACAGTTGGGTGAGGTCATTCAACAGCATGGAGTGTGGTATCAACAACATACTGATGATATCCAGTTGTACTTTTCCACCCTAGGCAAGGCAGTGATGCTACTGCCTGGGACTCTGAAAGTTTGGTTAGGGAAGGACCTACTTCAAGTAGGTTCTTGGCAAGACAGAATGATTTTAGATTTTTGGTGTCCCGGGATCTGGTGATATGCCATCATTGATTCTAGGTGCAGTGGCACTTCTCTGGACTGAGCTGAATTTATAGTCTTTCTACACTCATGACTCTGGCTTACAAAACAGGTGGCAATCGTGGCTATGGGGGCTTTTGCATATATCTGTTTTGTATGGGAATTGCACCCTTTCCTGGATGAGAAAGCCTTTCTTTTGATCAGCCCTGCATTGGTAACTTCTTGTTTGGACTACTTCAATTGTTATATATAGAGCTGTCTTTGAAGACTACCCAAAAACTACAATTGATCCAGAAAGCAATTGCGTACAGTTTGGGGCACCTCTAGGTTTGCATATGTTACAGTTCTGTTGTGTTCACTCTTAGGTTCTTTCTGGGTACAAGTCAAAGTGCTGACTATCATTTTGAAAGCCTTACATAGCATGGCACTAGATCAGTGATGGCGAACCTGTGGCACATGTACCAGAGGTGGCACTCAGAGCCCTCTGTGGGCACACACGCCATCGCCCCAGCTCAGCTCCACTGCATTTCTCTGTGGCAATTCTCACTGTTATTTGCAGGGAAACAAGTTAAATCTAACTGCTACGTGAGACCTGCAAGCAGGCTAAATTAAATTTGCACTCTTGCAGCCCCTTGTGCAGAAGTTAGGTTTAGCGCACTTCTCAATGGGGAAATGGTGTCCTCCAGCCAAGCCGAGCCAGAGTCTCAGGGCAAAGAGCAAGTCACATGTCTCTCCAAGCGACTGAAATGCACCAGCCCCAACAAGCTCCAGACAAAAGCACGGCAAGTTTCAGGAGCATTTTGCTCCCACTCTGGATAATGGAATGAGTCCCCTGCCATCGCCCTCACCTTTTCAGGCCAGGCGAGGAGTGACTGGGAGGGGAGGGCAAGACCAGCCAGTAGTGGGTTCAGCTGACAGCGAGCCACAGCAGGGGAATGAAAGAGCCACATGAGGCTCCAGAGCCACAGGTTGCCGACATCCACACTAGATTAAAGGGACCATGATATAAATGTAAAAGCTAAAATGTAGTTATTTGTAATTGTATTGTAAGAAAAGTATCAATTTTTCTTTGGCCTTCTATATCCTTTGCTTTAATATTAATATAGCTTGCTTTGTCCCTAAAGCTAAGTTGGTTTCATTGGAAAAGCCATATTTGCTTGGCTTTTTATATATATATTTATATTTTTTTCTTTAACATCCATAAGTGTTTGGTGAACAGTGTATTGTCTGGGTCAATGTACTTTACACACAGTACTACTACTAATAATACTGTTTAGGTATACATAATAATCTTTCAACTTCTAGCATTTATATAGTATACATAGTAATTATAATATATTCTATTATGTATTAATATACATAATACTATTTTCCTAATTTCTACTTTCTACCTCTGTTTTCTAACCTAAGCCTTAATGATGCAATTGTCATATTAAGGGATATTCTATATCTATCCATCATCTAGTGCCCTTTTTAGTATTTCAGCTCTTACTGACTTTTTGACAACTCTCCCATGCTCCTCTCTTGGGATCTTGTATCTTCTTACATCACTCATATTTAATCTACCGGTAAGTATTTCATCTGCCTTGACCTTGACCTCTTGCTATTGAGACTCTAGAACACCCGGCAGTAGCTTTTTCCTCACTTTTGGGAGATCTTTCTCTTTATCCTCTTCTATATTTTGACATCTTAAAGATTAATCTACCTGTTACATTTTAAGAATTACTGTCTCTTCTGTATCTTTGTGTCATTCGTTAATTTATCACCTGAATTTTTTCCTTAGTTCCTTCTAATTTCTCATCTACTTTCTGGGTTGTTTTTTTCTTCTTCTTGTTGTTCCTTTTTCAATGTCATTTGCTGGGCATTTTCTAGTCTCACATCTGTATCATGCATCAATTTCATCATCTCCCTATGATTCCTTGACTTGACTTACTTGAATACATTGAAGCATCAATAGTGTTTCTTTTTGAAATGTATTGTTTTTCCCTGTTGAAACAGTTTGCATTAATTTAATGAGTTAAAAATTACTTAACAATCCATCAAAATCCTAATGTCCCAAATGTCCAAAAACACAAAAAAACTGGCTTGGCTGTTTTTGAATGGCTGCTTCCCAAGAAGATTTGAAGTTGCCTACTAATATTAAATGAGTCAGTCCATTAGGATTGTGGTATAGTTTTACCCAGGTTACTCTTGGTTTGTCATTTGAACATCCCTTTTAATTATTTAGGTATCAGACATTTTCCATATCATTTTTGTAGCCTATCATTTTAAAATCAATTTTCAGATCAGTCTCAATTTTGTCCAGTAAAACTTGTTTCTCTTCCACAACAGCTTTTAAATACTGTCTGTACATCTGTCTATTCTTCCATTCATGCATTCCTCTATCTGGACCCTTAGTCCATTTGTAACTTTCCAAAATTAAAAAAAAATGTTTTAATGTCCTGAAACAAGTATTTAAAATTTCTTTTGCTAAGACTCTGGGAAATTTACCCAGTGCTATAAAAGTTGTCCATCCAAAAGTTCCTAATAGTAATTAACAAGCAATTTCTAAAAGTGATTAGAAAAAGGAAGCGTGATAACCTATTGGCCTTTTGAAAACACTGACTGCTGTTTGAACAAAAAATTGATTATTTCTTCTCTGTGGGACATTCTCCTCATGAACCACTGTCTTGCTGTCTCCTTGTGAGGAGCAATTGGCTGGAGCCCTTGTGGCAATCTCAAGTCTGACCTTGTTCAGGAGAGAGAGAAATTGTCAAGGAGATTATCTTATTCCACCATGGTCATTGGCTCCACTTTTAGAGAAGCCATCTTTTGCCATTTTTTCCCTTGAAGTCCAATTTTGTGGCTTTTATTTTTGTGAGCTACCCAGTGGCATGCTCTGGATTGCCATGTAAATCTAAAAAAATAAAATTAATTAATTAATTAAAGTCATGGAGCAATAACTCAAGCACCTTTGGATAACTGGATCAAGGTAGTCCTTGATGTACGACTGATCAGTTAGCAACTATTTAAATTTACTCCTGAAAAGTACTTACAGTTCAATTTCGAAGTTACAACAGGTGCACCCCTTCCCTGCCACAGTCGCATGGTCACATTTTGAGTACCTGGCAATCAGCTCATTTGTAGGACCATTTGCAAAATGCCACAATCATGTGACTGCAATTTGTAAAGATTTTTAGTTGGTTTCGTTCCTGTTTGTGCTTCTTGATGTCTCTGCAGCTCTTGGTATGATTGACTAGTATCTTTCTAAACCTCACTTTTAGCCTATTATAATTTGCTTTATCTGGAAATGTCCTTGAAAGAGTCTTGGAAAATTGCAATGAGTCCAGAATGCAGTTTCCAGATTTCTGTCCTATATCTTCAAACAGAAGCCTGTAACATTTGTCTTGACTAAGCTGTATTTGACTGTTTTAATCTATTGAAGCTCTGGAATTATAATCAATGACCAAAGATAAACCGAGTGTATCCTGGAGGGGTTAATAATGGTGGCATCCACAAAGTCTAATACTTTTAATAATTCTAATTTCTTTCATTAGCTTAATGTGGTTTGAAAATGTATTTGTTTGCTTTAGTCTTTCACATAGTCTTGTAATATTTAATCTGCCATCTTTTTTTGCTGATGTCTTATAAGTATATGGAAGTACCCTATAAATATAATACATATATTTTAATTTTCAAAGCTTCTTGCAGTATAAATTTCTGTAAGATATAAAGAAATTATAGTCACTGGATAATGAAAAACGTTACAAAAGTCAAAATAATTAAGTGTGATTTGACTTAAAATGTGATTCTTTCCAGTTGATTTGACTCCTTTCGTTCTAACAGATAACTTTTCTTATCCCTGAAATAATAGAGCATAAGCTAAGATGATGATGATGATGATGATGATGATGATGTTTTATTAGATTTATATACCGTCCCTCTTCCGAAAGGGACTCAGGGCGGTGTACAACCAGATAAAAACAGAGAATAATAAAAATAGATATCAATTAAAAGAATTAAATTAAGTGGTTGGTTCAATAAAAATTGAAAATATAAAATTTATAAAGAATTTAAAACCAATTATTAAAAAAACCAAATAATTTATGCTAGGCCAGACCTAGCATTTGTTGGAACAAATATGTTTTTAATGCGCGCCGGAAGGCCCGCAGGTCTGTGATGGTCCAGATCTCCTATGGGCTCTCTCCTCTGTTCTTAATATCATTTGATTATGATCAAGCTAAACAATTAATTATTTAGAGAATAAGAGAGGTGGAGTTCAAGACTGAAGTTAAGAAGCTCCTCTCAACACAATAGAATTTGAATAAACAGAAGTGCATAGGGACCAGCAACTTATTTGCTAAATCTACCTTTCCCTAAACTGAAAATCTCATTCTTTAAAGCTAGATTTTTCCTTCTGCATTTCTTCAAGACAAATATAGTAAAATCCCTGTACCTGAATGTATTTGCCCATGTGGTGAAGAGGAAGTTGAAATTATTTCACACATATTATTTGTATTGTAACTTTTATGGAGGCATTAGACCAATGTATATTGTGCTCCTAATAGATAAATTATCTAGGAGACCAGATCAATTTTACATGAATCTTCTTCAGGAATTAGAACCATTCATTATGTGTGCAAAAGCTACATTTTGTGTTGCTGCAATAAAAGTAAGATATAATTGGTTAAAGACATAATTACCTTTGGCTTAAATATTACTTTTGCTCCAATACATCTTAATAAATTGTTAGGATTATATAATTTTTATTGTATACCTATTAAAGTTTTATATTTATATTGTATAACTGTGTTTTTGTTCCTTTAAATTCTGCTGATCGTTGACCAAATAAATATTGATCAATTGATTTGACTGATTCAAATTGTACTTGCAGAAATACACAGATAATTCTCAAAATATACACAGTAACTACTGTGCTGTGTGCTATTTAATTTCCAATTTTTGTTTCAAAAATACCAATATATATATATATAACTTAATCTGGATCAGAAAGCATTATTTTTAAAAAATGACTCCAAAATAAGTATGGTAGTAGTAAACTTGTTTCACTCTCTTGCTTAAAATATTTCCAATATTTTTACTAAATACTGTGCTAATTTAGATTAAATAATTTTAGGGAAAAGTATCAAAATTTGCATTTTGCATGTAAGAGAATTAATAATTCATTACTTGCCAATATTGTTGAATAGTAACAATTTGAATAATAATAATAATCTAATAGAATTAGTATTTGTTGCTATTCAATCTATTTGATAATTTTTTATTTAATGTATATAGCAATAGCACCTAGACTTATTTACCGCTTCACAGTGCTTCATATCCCTCTCTAAGTGGTTTACAGAGTCAGCATACTGCCCCCAACAATCTGGATCCTTATTTTACCCACCTCGGAAGAATGGAAGGCTGAGTCAACCTTAAACCAGTGAAACTTGAACTGCCAAACTGCTGGCAGTCAGCAGAAGTAGCCTGCAGTGCTACATTCTAACCACTGCATCACCGCGGCTCCACAGAATGTGCTATATATTCTGTAAGCTACTTAGAGTCACTTGATGGAAGTGGCATATAATAAAACAATCAGTAACCTCATTATGAGAGATTCATGAATTGTTCAGTACAGAGACTCCAATCACTCACATGCAGAAATTAAATCAACCAGTTTATCATGATAGTAACGATAATATTGCTAAGCAATTGGTATTTGTCATGGTAATCCTTATGTATAAGGAAGTATATAATGTTTAAAACTGTCTGAATCTATCATAAAGAAAATATTCTGAGTAATTCTTCTTCTGTTTCCACAGGTTGCATTTGACACAGTAGCAGCACATGGTGGCCCAGGAACCTCACTTGCTCATCAGTCGCTCAGTAGTCAGTGTAGATTCTGTTTCTTTGGTCAGCAGCTACATCTGGCTACTGGGTCTCTGAAGACATCTTGTAGCAGCTTGTCACTGTACTTCATTCCTGACTGTTGGATAACCTGAATTACTTTTTAAACTATTACATATATGATAAAATTATTTAATAATAATCAGAAATTATCTGCAAGTATTAAAAATGTATTCAAAAATGCAGCAAGCACACACACATACACATACACATCTGATTGAATTAAACAGAATTTTCCTTTAGTAATGCCCATTATAACAGATTGCAATAAACAATAGGCAGCAACTTTAAAAATACTTTCACCAATTATTGTAATCTTCCATCAACCAAGTTCCATTGTCCAGCCGACCAGTGCGCTCCCACAGAGTAGGCCTACTCGGGGTTCCATCGTCGGGGCGATGTCGCTTGACAACCCCGAGGGTACGGGCCTTCTCTGTGGCAGCGCCCTCCCTATGGAATGAACTCCCCCCGGAGATTTGTACTATTACGGATCTCCGGGCCTTCAGATGTGCCCTAAAAACTCATTTATTTCAACGAGCCAGCCTGGCTTGATACCAGAGGTTTAACTAATTATAAATCAAATTTAAAATTTTATATTTAATTTGTTTTAAATTGTGGGTTTGTTTAATTAAGTTCTTAAATTGAATTTTAAATGTTGCTTTAAATTATCAGCCTTTATTTAATCATTTTAACTGACTTTTAAATTGTATTTGTATTTTGTATTCTGTTTTTATCGGCTGTTCCCCGCCCCGAGTCCCTAGGGAGAGGGGGCAGTATAAAAATTTGATTAAATAAATAAATGAAATGAAATGTTTTATCCACAACTATAATTTAATGTGAAACATTCACATCCTAACATTTTTCTCTTGCACTTCACATTGTCCTCCTCCCCAAGCATCTAGAACAAGAATGGTTCCCAGAAGGCTGGGCTTGAGTGGGTTGCAAAGGACTTTTGAAATGAGGATGAAACAGCATGTGGCCCTATATTTATATATAGAGACATTAAAGAGATTTAAAAAAAAAAACATTGCAAGGAAACTTTTTAAGGATTTTGCGAGTAAATATTCCTTCAGGTCAGAAACAAAAAGATGTTGAACAAACACCCAAATTTTTGCACTTTGAAACTGAGTGGTCATTATAGTAGCATATATACCTGTCACTCACTCGCACACACACATACATACACACACCTATGAAGAACAGCTATGCACAGGGACATTAGAACATAGGAAGTGGGCATTGCTTCTGTGGTGAATGGAGTTGTTTCATCTATTTCAAATAATAGTAATTGAATGGGCTCTGAAGATAATATTGGGGTGGCTCCATTGGTTCTACTTTGCCTGTTTAAACAACATCTAGTATCATGATGAAGATGATCCAGTTTTTTGGCCTTTACCTGGCATACAATGTAGAATACTGTGTTTGTTAAGCAACAGCTACATTGTCTGCTGGGTTTCAGGCTGTCTGGAAGAACAAAAGGAAATTGTCATGATGCTGTTTTATATTCTGTGCTTACTTATCAGCACAAACTGATTTTTATTTCAAATTGTAATGCATTCAAAAGGATGCATTTTACATTAGCCATGTTACATTTTATTGAAAAAAAATAGAAGCCTGCTAAATAATAATTCAAACATATTTGGTACAAGACCACCTGATAAGTGATGGTGAACCTATGGCACATATGCCCGAGGTGGCACACAGAGCCCTCTTTGTGGGCATGCATGCCATCGCCCCAGCTCACCTTCATGCGCATGCGTGCTTGTCATTTTACAGAGACCCAGCTGGTCTTTGGATGTCTGCTGCACATGCACCTGCGACTGTGCATGTGTGCAAGCATGTAGTTTGAGCAGGCACACACATTTTCAGCACTCAGTGCCAAAAAGGTTGACCATCACTGATCTAGATAATCTTGTGGCATATACGTATAAAGATTATATGGTAAAGTTCTCTGGGAACTTTGGAGTGCAGGCAAATAGACCATATTTTTAGATGCTTCAGAGCAGAAATTGTCAAGCCTATAAAAAGGTTTATTTCCTTGAAGAAGGCTATTTTCAGTGCAGGGATTCTGTACCAGTACCACCATTCTGGTGTAATCCCTAAACCAGATTATCATATTTTGAAATATGAAATCAAATTTATCTTTGGAATTGGATTCATCTTTAATATTCCACCGTGTTTTTAAAACAAACCTTTGCTTCATTTTCTGGCAACACTATAAGAACTATACCATATTGAATTGGCCTTTAATGACAAGGCTATGCTCTGACAGTTTGTAATTTAGATATAGAATTTCATATTTTGGTACTTTTTATTTAGACATTTTACTTTTTGCCCATGAGAGAGAAAATATATCAGGTATGGTGATAGGAATGAACTATTATTAAAGACCTAAGAGTCACATTGTTGTAAAATGAATGTTCAAAAAAGTAGTCATTTTAATCTATGACATTTGTCTCCCTGTAAATCTGGGTTGTCAAGCAATGCATCTGTGTAGTAATGCTGCAGAACTGTTAATGAATCATTAATAGATCAGTTGTGCAATAATATTGCATATCACAATTTATTTAAGTAAATAAGAATTCTGGCATTTGGGACATTTAATTTTTCTATCTAGCATTTTGCCCGCCATAGTGCCAGTTATGGCATGATTTCTTACTTTCTAGTAATAGAAACTTTAAAATGGAACACAATGAGCAAAGAAGCAAAAATTGCTGCTTCATTATCTGGCCATAAAATATTTATCTCTGCAAGCCAAAACTATATCTGCCTGGCTCTTTGTCTACTGGCTTGTTATCCCAGAAAAGTAAGCAATTTATTTTAAAAAGTGGCAACTTGTGTATTGTAAATTATTTTCCCTTTCAAACACTTATCTCCTTGAAATAATACCTTCACTGAGCTATTCTATTATAACTTCGAAACTTGGCTACAATGTAAAGTAGTGAGTATACAGCTTCTATAACAGTGTAAATGTGCTGTCCCCTCAAAATAACGCAACACACAGCCATTAATGTCTAAACAAAAGTGAGTACGCCACTAAGTGATACTGTCCAAATGGGACCCAAAGTGTCAATATTTTGTGTGGCCACCATTATTTTCCAGTGCTGCCTTAACTCTCTTGGGCATAGAGTTCACCAGAGCACCACAGGTTACCACTGGAGTCCTTTTCCACTCTTCCATGACAACGTCACAGAGCTGGTGGATGCTAGAGACCTTGCACACCTCTACCTTCCATTTCAGGATGCCCCACAGATGCTCAATAGGGTTTAGATTTGGAGACATGCTTGGCCAGTCCATCACCTTCAGCTTCTTTAGCAAGGCAGTGCTCGTTTTGGACATGTGTTTGGAGTCGTCATGTTGGAATACTGCCCTGCAGCCCAGTCTCCACAGGGAGGGGATCATGCTCTACTTTAGTATGTCACCGTACATGTTGCCATTCATGGTTCCCTCAATGAACTGTAGCTCCCCAGTGCCGGCAACACTCATGCAGCCCCAAACCATAATATTCCTACCACCATACTTGACTAGGTAAGACACACTTGTCTTTGTACTCCTCACCTAGTTGCCGCCACACATGCTTGACACTATCAGAACCAAAGTTTATCTTGGTCTCATTGGAGCATATGACATGGTTCCAGAAATCCATGTCCTTAGTCTGCTTGTCTGCAGCAAACTGGTTGCTGGATTTCTTGTGCATCATCATTAGAAGAGGCTTCCTTCTGGGACGACAACCCTGCTGACCATTTAATGTACCGTGCAACATATGGTCTGAGCACTGACAGGCTGACCCCACCACCAACCCTTCAACCACTGCAGCAGTGCTGGCAGCACTCATGTCTGTTTCCCAAAGCCAACCTCTGGATATGACGCTGAGCACGGGCAATCAACTTCTTTGGTTGACCATGACAAGGCCTGTTCTGAGTGGAACCTGTCCTGTTAAACTGCTGTATGGTCTTACCCACTGTGCTGCAGCTCAGTTTCAGGGTCTTGGCAATCTTTACAGCCTAGGCCATCTTTATGTAGCGCAACAATTCATTTTTTCAGATCCTCAGTTCATTGCCATCAGGGTGGATTTTATTTAAATCAAGTCGATTTAAATCATGATTTAAATCACTAATAAGGCTTAATTTAAATGAACTCGATTTAAATTATGATTTTTAAAGAGCAACTGTCATCTCTGTTCCACAGTGACTCCTCCTCTGATCTGCTTTTGACTTACTGACAATCCCAATATTGCAGAATATATAGCCTCATGTACATAACTAAGCTCCAGGATGAATAAACTAAATTATTAATGTATCTTAAATAAAAAACTATCTTTAGATAGCTTTTTACTCCAAAAACATTTTATTAAAATAAATTTGATAAAAAAAATCTGATATAAATTTTAAAAATCCAATTTAAATTTTAAAAAATCTGATTTTTTAATTTTTTAAAAACTATTTTTATCCACCCTAATTGCTATGAGGTAGGTGCCATGTTAAACTTCTAGTGACCAGCATATGAGAGTAAGAACAATAACAAATTGAACACACCTGCTCCCCCTTCACACCTGAGACCTTGTACCACTAGAGTCACATGACACCAGGGAGGGAAAATGGGTACTTAGGCCCCATTAGGACATTATCACTTAGGGGTATACTCACTTTTGTTGTCAGCAGTTTAGACATTAATGGCTGTGTGTTGCGTTATTTTGAGGGCACATTTACACTCTTACACATGCTGTATTACTTTACATTGTAGCCAAGTGTCATTTGTTCAGTGTTGTCACATGAAAACATATACTTAAATATTTACAAAATGTGAGGGGGTATACTCTCTTCTGTTGGATACTTTATAGTGGAAAGTTAAAAGGTGAGAATTAAGTCACTTTATTGCTGCACCAATGCAGTTGCATTGGATAAGTATAAAAAAAGGATTCTCAGGTATTTGAAGGGAACTGAATTTGGGTCTTCAAATACAGGTTAAAGTTATTTGGCTTTATGTCTGCAGTCATGAAGGGAGGAGTGTCAGTGTATTTGGTTCATAGACTGAAAGAGAAATAGTAACAAGGTCAGTCAATGAAGAGTCATGGCAACAAAGTTAGCCAATGGGGACTGTTTGGAAACTGAAACAGTATTTGCTGGGGACAGAAAGGAGTCTGGCCGTAACTTAGCTCTGCAGCTCTAAAATTGAAACTAAGCGTGCTGAGCTTGAAACTGAAACAAACTCCTGCTTGTGTTTGCTACCACAAAAACAACTGCTTTGATATTGTATACTTCATGTTATATTATATATAAAGAGACATTATTGGATCCTGCTGAGTTCATTTACTTGTGTGTGCTTCTGAATGTGATTGCTGCTGCAAACTCTTGATGAGCTCTTCCTGAACCTTTTCACAATCCTCCTGGGATTTGATCACCCTGAATAATTGGTATTCACAAACTTGACCAGTTTGCTGTTTACCCCTAAGTCAATATAATTTGGGAACAAGTTCAAAATCTTCAAAGGATTCCATTTTTTTCTCCATTGAGAACATTTGTATCACATTGGTCACCTGGTTGTGCAATTGTACCTAAATTTGGGGCCAAGTAACATCTTTAACATGTAAACTGGGAAATTCTGGGAATTGAATCAACACTTCTTAAAGTTGCTGAAATTGAGAAGCACTTTCCTAGGATGTCAACAGTTTCATAGTTGTATTCTTTAAAAAAAAAAACTTTGGGGAGAGTGCCATTAGAGCTCAGTAATTTCTTATGTATTCTCTTAAAAATGTTCTATAAGGTGTACAGTATGTATAGTCTGTCTCCCTATCATCCATGTGCATCCCTTTTCACTTCTTTATTGTATAATTGTTCCAACTATTCCCATGCTAGTTTTCTGTTTCAGTTATTTATTTATTCAATTTCTATAACCGGCCATCTCAAGTAAGTGACTATGCAACACATTTAAAGCACATTATGCCTTACAGTTCTAACTTTTTTTCTTGTGTTAATTCATCATACATTTTATTTTTGTTACTTGACATAAGCCTTGTTAATTTTTACAGCTTCCTAGATGCTTTTGGAGAGCTATGCTAGTCTCTTCCTTGATTTTGCTGACCTTCTCTTACATATGGAGGCATTACAGATGAGCTTCAGTTAGCATCTTTTTATGTAACAGCTAGGAATCATGAACAGATTTTGCTTTCTTGATTTTTCATTTCAGTCTCTTTCATTATCCCCCAATTCTGGAAAGCTTTTCCTCTGCACAGACAAATGTAGAACTTTATCTGGTACTGGCAAATTCCTAGTTGCATGTGTGACATTACACTCACTGTTTCCTATCAGACCTTCACACACATCTCTCACCAAACCATAATAATCACTTAGGATTAAATCAAGATCAATTCTTTTAGAGCACATGTTACCTAGATATTGGAATTTTAAAAACATGCTTCAGCATGAATGCAGCCACTTTGTAAGGGTCACTGAAGAATTGTTATAATTCCTCCTGTACATATGCCTCTAATTTTTCACCAGTAGCATTTTGTTCAGGTTGGGAATAGCAGATACTTGGTCCAATTTGCACTTATAGCTACAGATAGACCTCAACCTATGTCCACAATTAGGACCAAAACTCCATTCGTAAGCAAGGTAGTAATTGAATATTTTTTTTTGCTGTAAAGTGAATCATCATCATTAAGTGAATCATGCAGTCATTAAGCAAATCAGTCTTTCTCTGACTATGAGAAGCCAGCTAGGAAGGTCACAAATGATCGCATGAACCCAGGACAATGCAACCATCATAAATATACACTGGTGGCCAAGTGCTTGAATTTTGGTATTGTGGGAATGATTGTAATTGTGAGGACTAGTTGTAAGAGTTTATTTTAAGAGTTTGTTTATTTTCTTCAGTGGTAGTATAACTTCACTAAATAAATCCTTATTGATTCTATGGACAAATTTTATCTTCCAACGTTTAAGCCCATTTAACTATAAATTTTCTGTTCCAATTGTGAACACAAGTGAAGGACTACTTATAACTGGGTGCAAGCTATTACTACATGATTGTTGTTTGGAATTTATCTTCAGTACTCTTAGGTAATTATTGCCACTATGTACATACTTCATTTTTATAGATATTGTATGATAACCTGCTCTGTTGTGTGAATTGGGTTTTCCCCCTATTTTGAATTTAAACAAAAAAATTATTTGGCTATTTTTTTTAAAGTAGAAAGTGAATGCACACAGTTATACATCCTAAAAATCAAAATGAGAAACACAGAACTTAAATACAACAAAGAAAGGTTGAAGACTCAAATGCTAAAACTTAAGAATATTCTTGTGGTAATTAATTCCATAGGTTAACTTCTACTCAAAAAGTATAGTATGAGAAAAAATTCCAGTCTCCTTCCAGTTAGTTTCAATGGATTATTTTTGATTCTAGTATTTTAAAAGAAAAATGCTTCCTCTTTTCCATTTGTTTCCATACCATCATGATTTTGTACAAAGTGATAATGTCTGCCCCCAGTTAGTTTGGGATTCTCAGTTAGAATCCCAAATATTTTAGCCTTTTCTTGTTAAGTCTTCATATTTTACAGCTGTTGCCATAAGTATCCAGAAGAAAAGGATGGTGAAATTTCTGGTGTAAATTCCTCACTTTGTGTCCTTGTCTACAATGTCACAATGCATGTCTGAAAGGGCAGAGCCTTTTGTTTTAGCTTAATTGTAGTTAGGAACCACACCAATATCTGCTACAGCCTTTCTCAGTGCTACAAACTGGTACTGCACATAGTATTCCTTGAGAAATCAATTTTCCCCTTGTTTCCATGACATTATTTTGTTCAGGCTCATTAGTGGAATAGCCTTACATTGTTAGTTGTATCAATATTAAAATAGCATTTCCCCTTTACTGTTAAAGCACCCAGCGGTTTCACCTGGCCTCAAGATTCATTTTTATTTATTTCATAATTCTTACAATCCAGCCCCCAGGATTTTGGGAAGTATGCATCATCGAGCAAATCAAATCAACAAAATTATAAACCCAAAGGAGTATTTAAAAAAGAAGAAAAGAAAAATCTAGAAAGACTGGAGCCTATTTGTTTGGGCCCAAAACCCATTTTAATAAAACAGCTTTACACAATTGCATCAAGGTGGGGCTGGATCTGTTTCTGGGGAGGGCATCCCATAAGGTGGGGTTATTATAGAAGAGGTAAAATCTGTCACCCATTACTGCAGGGCAGTCGTGTAACTGGCAGTGATTGAGGATACAGAGGCAAAAGACAGATCAGTAACAGGGCTACAAATTTTGTTCCTAGATTTTCTGCCATCTCAGGGATGGGTGGAAAACATTTTTAGTCAGTAATGGAGAAATGTTAAAGTTACTAATTTAACTTTCTGGAGAAGTCTGTAATGCCAAGAAAGACAGAAGAAAAAAGGACAAACAACAGCAAGGTGAATGGGCTCAATTACAGCTGAGTTATCAAATTATTGGCACCCAGAAATTTACTTATGGCTCAGAAGTGAATTTCTCTGCTGCGTGCCATCAGGTCATCAACGATTAGTGACTAAATATTCTCCATTATGATTTGTCCCTAACATGTTTCTTCACTTTTATGTGCATTCATCACTACTATATGTAACTCGGTCTATCCACCTTGCTGCTGTTTATCATCTCTTTTTTTTCCGCCATTCCCAGAATTAGAGAGAGAGCTAGGACTTTGCATAGTTTAGACTTGATTAATTGTGTCTTGAATGAGAACTCTGGTTGATTTGTTCAATAATATATCTCTGCTAAAACCCAAGAAATATGAGCTGTTCTCCCAAGTGTGCCTCCTGTATAACCAGACATTCTCTTTCAACAGTCTATAACAGACATGGGCAAACTACGGCCCGCGGGCCACATCTGGCCCGTTGGGCTTTTTAATTCAGCCCGCCGAACTAGTTACTAGCAGGAACCAGCCCAATGAAAAGCTAAGCATTATGTGCTCTGAAGTAATTTATTAACTTAGATGGTAAAATACTCGATCACATTAGCAGTAGCTTATGTGTTTTATTTA
>JAEANM010003375.1:0-22509 GCA_017656035.1 Myanophis thanlyinensis
GAGAGAGAGATTGTATATAAAAGAGCTGAGATACACTCATTGATGTTCAGAAAGTGTGTTGCTTACAGGCATTTCAAAAAAGCAGTGAACAGGGCTAGGCAAAACTGCAGTTAATTTCATTTATATGTAATTAGAGTTAAATTAGGAAATACTATTTCTTTCTGATCACGCATGACTTTCCCTTTTGTTCACACTGTAATTTGTTACAATTTTGGGAGGTGTTTGGAGCAACATCCAAATTTTTCAGGAGAGTTTTATATTTAGTTTTATGTGTGATCCCAGATAATTGTGGATTATTCAGTAAATTTTAAGCCATGCCTTTGTCTTAAAGGTTCTGGTTAAAAGCATATATTTCTTCTATGGTTGTTGCATTATGATGAAAAGCCAGAGAATAAAGGCCTCAAACTTGGAAGCATTGTGCCTGATTACCAAAACCAGAGAATGCTCACCAACTTTCCCACTAATTAATGGTAAGACTTAAATAGAATTTATTTCCCTTTTCACTCATTTAGGGCCACAGTCTTATATGATGACCTGGGACAAGAATGAAGGTCACACAGCCAGATGAGAGTTTTTAATGCTCCAAATTTTAATGCTCCAAATTTCCATAGCAATTGAAATGCTCCAAATTTCCCCCAAAATGCTCCCATATTTTTGGCAAGTCCCAAAGCAAAGTGTGCACACACACAACACAGCAACCTCTGGCTGTGCCCAGTCTAGCAAAACAAGGGAACAGGGGAATGAACCAAGGAACAAATATTGAGTCCACAAAGTAGGGAACAAGGCACTGAATCCACAAAATCAGAAAGAAGCAAGTGGTCCTGCAAATTCCAAATGCCTGTACTGGCACACCACACTCTACCCCTCCCCACAGCATATCCTTAAATCTCTGTCCCCAGGTGTGCCTTGTGAAGAGGGGTGGGGTGCTCTCCTCCCGAGTCATCAGTTCAGCTTGAGCTGTTCCCACCTTCTCTTCACTCTCTGTGCTCAGGAGGGGGTGGTCCTTGCTCATTGCCTGAGCTCCATTGCTCCTCATGTCCACTGCTTGCCCTCTCTTGGTCATCCTGCCCCCATTCCTCCCTGCTAAAAAGTGTCCAAATCCTGAAGGGCTCTAGGCTGCCTCATCACTTCCAGGTCCAGCTCATCCTCTTCAGCAGATTCAGACTCCGATGGGGACATGACACCTTAAAGCATTATATTTAACCAAAGTTTTACTTATAACCAAAGTTATATCATCCTTTTGCCTAACCTTTCACAAAATACTTCCAAATGCATGGAAATTTCCACAGAAATATTTACAGCTACACTTTTCACTGATGATATTCGAAAAGAATTAGGATGCTAAGACATGACATCACATTTTTTTTCCCTTTCTTTTCCTTCCGTTCCTTTTTCCTCATATCCTATACCATATAAATCCAGAGCTATGCATGAGGAAATCATGGAAGATTTTGGAGTTGAATATGTTGTTGTTAGGTTTGCATCATTTTGGATAGCTTGTCAGTGATGCATATATGATCTTGGGATTTTTGCCACTGGACTACAGATACAGATACTGCCATCAGTTTGTCAGCTGGGTAGAACAAGTGGGTGATGAAAAAGCCAACTTGACTGGTGTTTATACAAACAGAATTTGTTCTGGATGGCAGGCACAGTCCAAAGGTTCAGGAAGGACATTATACTCTAGGAATAGAGATGGTGGAGCTGTCCTTTGGTCTTCTGTATGATAATTTTTGGGCAATGAGGTCATGTATAATCTTAGAATCCCTAGAACCAAGGCAACTAGCTTAGTTATAAGCCATTATGTGTAAGGGGATGTAAGAATAACCTTGAGGAATTGGAGGAATAAATTGGAGGGCAAATAAGACAATCCATGAAAGGAATTTAAGACCAAAGCAGAAATATAATTTGAGAAAACATCTCAGAGTTGACCTTCCCTTGTTTGCTTAAAAATAAAGTCAAGGAGACACATTTTCACTTAGAAGAATGAAATTAGACCGTAGTAGGCAACCAAAGATATGACTCCTAATACTACTTTTATCATAGAATTACAATAACACAATCTTGTCAATCTAGCTTAGCAGTGTCAAACTTGCATCATCACGGTGGCATCACATGACATATCATGATTCTCCCCCTTCACTAAACTGGGCATGGGCATGGCCAGTGCATGACGCATCCAACCCATAGGCCGCAAGTCTGACCTAGCTCATTCTGGAGAACTGGATTTATTAAAAGGAGGCTGCTTAGATCTGGTCATAAATTAGCACTTTGACAGACAGTTAACTAAATTATCATTAATTTAAAATAATTTCTGTTGCTAAGCAAGGTGGTTGTTAAGTGAGTCATGCCCGATTTCACAACCTTTTTAGCCATGGTTATTAAGCAAACACTGCAGTTAAGCAAATCATATGGTTGTTAAGCAAATCCAGTTTTCCTCATTGACTTTGCTTGTTGGAAGCTACAAGGGATCCAAATCGTGATCACATAATAATAGGATTCTGCAACTTTTGAACTACATACTATGATATGTATAGACAATAGGGATAATATTCAACAGTCATAAGTGTGAAGACTGATCACCAATTATTTCAGTGCCATTGTAACTTTCAATGATTGATAATTGAACGGTTGTAGTTTGAGGACTACCTATACATTATATAATATGAGAAATTTTCCTATTACCTATCTCTTTATTCACGGTGCACTAAATCCCTTTTGTTTTTCTATGTTTTTTTTTTCTATGTGTAACTGGAATTTTTGTAAATGTGGTTCCCTGATAACATTTGGTTAAAGCTAATATTAATAATTTAAAAAATTCAAATATCTCAACTCTGAATAAATGTTCAAAGTGAGCTTGTATTGGCCTAATAATAAAAATTGACTGAATAGCATTGCTCTTTTTTTTCCCCTGTTTCCCAATGGACATTTTTGCTTTTTGGGGAATACTTTAGGAACCCCAAATTTAGTTATTTAAAGTAGATTCTGCACTAGAGAAAGAGGTTTCAGTGATACCAGCTAGAACTAAGGTATTATTCATTTAACATTCTCTCCATTGACTAAATAAGACTATCTAATTTGGCCTTGTGTTTTGTTTATTTGTTTTTTAATGAGCAGGCCATTTAATATGCTCTCCTGCTGTCAGTATACTTTTTCTAGCTCTGCTTTCCAATTATCAAGATGCCTTCATCCTGCAGTCAAGGAAATATAAATGGGTCAAAATATAAAAAGTAACCAGTTTTCATATTTCAGAAAGGGAGGATTAACTATAGTTTGTTTCTTTACCTCAGGAATTCTCTGAGAGAAATTATCTCTGTACCTTGCAAAGTCAAAATGAAGTATTTACAGCTACCTCCTACAATCTATTTTAAGAATGTAACTAAAAATGGTTTAAACCTGAGCCACTTTCCTTCTGTTTGAGCTTTTCTGCTGATGTAGGACTCTGGAGACTTCAACACATCCTATTTTATTTTGTGATCCTGAGATACATTTTGCTCAGAGGTGAAATTCAGCAGGTTCTAGAAGGTTCGCTAGAACCGGTAGTAAATTTTCTAAGCAGGTTGGAGAACCAGTTGTTAAAAGAAATCTCCTTTTGTTTTTTTCCACTTTACAGGGTTAATCCTGTAAGGAAGGCAGGAAAGAAACATTCTGGTGTTGTTTCTAGCCTAATCTTGATTGCCCTGCTTACAGAAACTGCCCACCCAGTCACATGGCCCTCCAGCCATACCTACTGAGCCATGCCCACAGAACCGGTAGTAAAAAAAATTGAATTCCACCACTGACTTTGCTCCACAACAGCATTAATGAAATGACTTGCTAGATTACAAACCACATGGTTCTTACATTTAGTCAAAGAATCCCTTCCTCAGCAGCTGGAAAAAGATTGCGGAAAGCAACATATTTTACAAGATAAGTTGAAGAACAATATTTTTGAGAGGAATGTGATGTATAGTACATGCATCTGCAGAAACTGCATTGAAAAATGTGTTTGTCTTACATAAATTTATTTTTAACAGAGAATACCACATGGGGTTTTGTGATCTACCCTTCAGGAGCAAGGACTGTAAATCTGCACAGCGCACTAAACCATGGTTTGTTTTAATATTTTTTTGTTATTAATTGATAACACTGAATTGTGAGTTAGACCTTCATGCTATGATGTTGGGAAGCTGTATGATTTGAAGATAAGCTGATGCTTTGGTAGAAATGTTTGGTGAATTTTCAGCAGCTATATTGTAACTCTTGTATTTCCTTGATTTTCATCTCCGTCTCACATAAAAGTAATATGGCTTCCCATCTTCTTAGCATGAACTGAATAAGTGTGCTCCCAGTTAATTACCTACTTTTGCAAAACATATACATAAACTATTTAATTTTTTCTAGAGACAGAAGATTTGAGGAAATATTGTAAATACTTTGTTCTATTAATTTCCTTAAGGAATAAGGGAAACTCCGAATCCATTGATTCTTCACAAAATTGAAAAAGAATTTTGAAATCTATGTTTTATTTTGTTTATACCCCTATCAAAGAAGAATATATGTATAATGTGAGTGAAAGAGAAAAATAAACAGGCATAGTACAGACAATAAAAGTAGCATCTCTAGATATTATGCAGCATGCAATATTTTTTAGACCAGGACAAAAATAGCCTTTAACCAGTGGTGGAATTCAATTTTTTTTACTACCAGTTCTGTGGGCATGGCTTGGGGGATGTGGCTGGGATGGTCATGTGACTGGGTGGGCAGTTTCTGTAAGCAAGGCAATAAAGATTAGTCTAAAAACAACACCAGAATGTTTTTTTCCTGCCTTCCTTACAGGATTAACCCTGTAAAGTGGAAAAAAAAAACAAAAGATTTTTTTTCTAGCAACTGGTTCTCTGAACTGCTTAGAAACTTTATTACTGGATCTAGTGAGCCTGCTAGAGCCTGCTGAATTTCACCTCTGCCTTTAACGTAATGACAAATTTAATTAATGTATTTGAATTGTCAGCAAGTAGCTAATATCTACAGGAAACACAAAAGGATTTGAACTGCACAAGGAAAGCTAAAAGCAATGCAAGCAATTTTTATTTACGTCAGAAGTTGAAAGAAGAAAAAGGAAGGGATGGGACTGATGCCTGGAGAGGATAATTACACTTGATGAGAAGAAAGCAGATCACCTCAATTGTTTTGCTTCCGTCTTCTTTCTTGAATGCTGTCCAACTGGACATATAGAGATGAAGAATTGGAAACTGAAGTGCATTGTTATTTAAATGAACCCTGAATGGTTAGGGATTCTGTTACTTACACTGGCAGGTGGCTCAGTCTTATATTTTCCATCTAATTCCTTCTAGTCATTACATTGCGAGTTTCTACAATTCCAACAGATTAAAAATTATTAATACATAGTATTTTTCTTCCTCTTTAATGTGTAGAAATGACAATCCGATAGCAAACTTTGGAGGATTCTGGAGTAAATACCCCAAAATTTGGAGGGGGCAGATATGGCTCTGGGGCCCAAGTTACAGTTTGTGCCTTACTGTTATCATAATGGTTTAAATACATTTACTGTTTCTTGGTAAATTGAATGAAACCTACTAAAGCCGAGGTTTAAAACAGATCAGTGTACTTCCTACAGCTAGATTCTCTTAAAAGCAATAAAATGCATACAAGCATAGCTTTCTCTTCTCCATAGAAATCATGTGTAGTATGCAAGTTACCTTTTTTATATTCCAGGATTTGAGTGGCTGATATTGGCGTTTGAATTCCAATAAAAACAGCAGGTGCATTTTGCTTTACTGTGACAGATGCCTTTTTATTAGGGTTATTGATTCAGGTATCTCATGAAAACAGCTATGTCTACTACCTGAATATAAACCACACAGGTGATAGTTTATTATCAACATATATATTTCCATAGTTAAATTGGAATATAAAGATAGATAACAGTATCTCTCATTAGAGGTTATGACTTGCATTGAGTAGCTTGTATCAGCATGATGAGCTCTACAGATTGGAATATAGAGGCACAATAGCTAATCTTGAAAGGTTAAGCTCAACTCTATTAACAAGATGGAATTGGATAAAAAAGATGCAAGTGATGAGCCTTAGCAATATATTTTCTCCAACTCTATGAAGTTACTTTTACTTTTAGTTAGTGTTATATTCTGCTTGAAGACACAAGTGTAATTATAAGCTGTGTGGTTTGTGTGGTATTGGCTGAGTAGTCAGCTAAATTAAAAGCTAATTTAGCTTATTTATTAACCAAATTAATCAATACAAAGGAAGTTTGTGAAAATAGCAAACAATAATGGAGAATGTTTTTTTGGGTTGGAGAAACAACAGTTGAAATAGGGGATGGAAATAGGTATAGAGAAAAAACAAAACATCGGCAAAGGGAGAATATAAGTAGTACAAATCAAACATAAAGCAAAGACTTTCTATGAACATTCTACAGGTAGTATCTATGATCTGAAGTTCCAGTGTGGAGATTGCATCTGACTACTAATTTATAAAAATAAGTGTTTCCCAATCTTTATACTAGTGTTCTTCAAAAGAACAAAAAATGTATCAATGTTTCTGAGATATCTCAGATTTCTGAGATATTTGTGTTATAAAGTATAATGATAATCAAACCTAAACTTATATGTTTATGTACAGTACTTATGATAAGCATTATATTTTAACAGGGCCATTTCTAAAATCAGTTGAACAACCTAACCCTACAAAGTAAGACTCTCAGTGATTAAAAAAAATACCCATTAATAAAAACAACATTTACATCCATGGATCTTGATTCAATAAATTATTTTCTTGATCACCTATTTCATTGTATTTGTTTGAAATGATTATAAAAATGATTTCTGATCTGAATCAAAACCCAGATTATTTGAACCTGATTATTCATCAATTCATCAGCAATGTTATTCATCTACTTGGATGATGCACATAGCTTGAATTTACAGCCAGCACAAAAGAAGAAATAAATAAAAAAGCACACACCTTAAAATCAGTGTTATTTCAAACTCTACCATTTATTGATGGTCTTCAGTTAAAGCCTCAGAAAAATTAAATACTGCCCCAAGGCATGAAAAATACACAGAATTTTATCAAAATATTTGTATTCCAAAGGGTATGTACATATCATACACTTTACATAATTGTAAACAGGGAAGTTTTTTCACCACCTGTAAGATAATTTTAATTAGTAAACTCGGATTTGTATTGTTATACATATACAATTGGATGCCATGTTTAACAAAAAAAAATCATTTTTAAAAATGTATAAAGACATGGTTCAAAACATTTACAAAAGTAAATTACCGTTAGGTTAGTACAAAATGAATTATATTACATTCATATAAAAAGATTAAAAGAAATTTTCCATTATGGTTGTTGTGGTGTATCTTAAAAAAGAAAAAGGGAAAAGCATTGGATTAATTATTTTTTCTTTCCTGTGATGGAATTTCACCCGTGATCTGAAGAACGTTTTGTGCTTCTGAAAAACGTTCTAGAATATTGTTTCTTAACCTTGGAAGATGCGTGCACTTCAATTTCTCAACTGCTTGGGGAATTCTGGGAGCTGAAGTGCACACATTTTCAAGCTGCCAAGGTTGAGAAACATTGTTCTAGAAGATCTCCAATTGGTCTGTGTATGAAGGAATCTTACCAACCTTTTGAATCAAACTCTTAGACTTCTCAGGAACAACCAAGCTAAGAAGGGGAATTCTGGGAACTGAAATCCAACATCTGCCATGCCCAGGTTGGAGAAGACCTCCATAATAATTGAACTATGCAAGGATATTATGTAGGTACACATATGTATATGTGCATATACTGCAAGTTACAAACATTTGACAAACATCATAAATATCCCCTAAATTTCCTGTGCACTGTAATAAGGGGGGGGGGGGGAAGCACCAGAGAACAATACAGGCTGAAGGCCAGTATAAACATAATGAAACCAACATAAAAGGTTGACATACTTGACATTACTGAATGTGAGCAGAAACCTGCAATAAACCTTGGACTTGGGAATTTTCCGCAATGTGTGTATATGTGAAAGAAACTCACTCTCTTGGGCAAAAGATGTGGAGAATTATAATGACGAAAATGACTTTTGGGGTGGGATTTTCAACAGGGCTCTGTGGAACAAGGAGGAGAGGGGGTTTCTTTCCAGGATCTGCATATAGTATGTTACTATGTTGGAGTTCATAGTATATTCTGTTTTGGAACAATCTTTTACTTCCCAGGTGATTGCATAGCATTTGTAACCTTTATAGCATCAGGTGGTGCAGGCACTATTATCTTCTGTGCATGCGCATATTAATGTATATTGATTATTCCATCAGCAAGTGCATGAGGCAAGCACTACTGATTAATCAAAGCATTTGAAGAAGATAGGAATGGCTATGAGTATTTGAAAGCTTCATTCTGTATCGGTCAGTCGATATACAGTTTTCATACTTTAGTTCCAAAGATGAGCAGATTCAAAAGAAATTGCTTCTGTTTCCTACCAGTAAAGAACAATACAGTTGCTCCTTTTGGAAGTTATTAAGATCATTTTGGAAGTTATTAAGAACTTGATATCAGAAATACAAGCATGAATAAAACAAGAGAGTTGGCCAAAGGCTCCCTCTAGTTCCACATGTTCCTTTTTTTATGCTTCATAGTTGCCTCAAAACAGGCATATGGAAAAAGTCAATTTAAGACCAGAATTATCCCGGGAAACAATATCTGATTCTCTTGTAAGTATGATTACTAGAAACATCCCCTAAAATTTAAACAAAACAAGAAAGACTGCATTAAAAATAGGGGGCATGGATAATGGAGGGGTGCGCAAGGGGAGTTTTGTAGAGTAGAATAGAGAACATATGGTATATTAGACACCAGGGTAAAAGTTTTCTATGACTAAACTGATTAACTTGTCTCTATGCTGTATTGCTTCAGTTGCTAGATGGGTGATAGGGCTAACAAATCTGGGCTAAAATCCAGTGCAATAAAGAACAGCCATCTGGACTTTTGGACCAAGATTCTCAATAAGGAAAAATAAAAATATACTTCCACTCCTGTACTACTCTACTAATCCCAACAGACCATCTTTTTGTATGCATAAAATACTTCCTAAATTCTGAATTGATATAACCAAGATAAAGGTTTTCAGATCCTTGTGAGAATCATTGTGATAAAAAAGCATTGAAGAGAAAGCTATTTTTTTAAAAAAAACCTTAAAAGCCTAAAAGTTAGTCCAGTGTGACTTTTTATAAATTAGGCAATGGTGAAAACCAAGTATGATTGACTGCAAATAAACCAGAGGAAGAAGAGAATCACATATACATATCACTTTTTTAAACTAGATAAAATGGGAGTTTCTAATACGGTAGCAAAAATGTACACAGGTCCACTCGGAAGCAATTTCCATAGTTTTCAAATGTGAGCTTTCACAGAAAATGAAAACAAGTCAATGAAAGAATCAGGACATTCTTATCTTCATCAACATGACAATCAATCTTGGGTTAAGGCGGCTTTTCCAGCTTCATACCATCTAGTTGAGATATGGCTATAAGTCCCAAAATTTCTACCCAGTTGCAATCCCAACACACCTGAAGAAAGAACTAGGACATGTAAGGCAGGATCAAGCATAAAAGTTACCCTGCTGGATCAGAACAAAAACAACCATCTAGACTCGCATTGCTGTGTCATACAATGGCCAACCACTGAGAAGTTCATACGGGTGGACAGAAGGATAATATTCGATCTACAAACATAGAAGTGAAATAAGCACTCTGATCTGACACAAGCTCAGACATTCACCTGTTGCTGTGCCTTTTGGAACATGCCAACATAGCTGTTATAAACCTGTGCTAACAACATCTGCATCAATGACACCTGGCCAAACTGATTCTAACCAAAATGATCCCAGGAGAAGCCAGCAACCAACAGGCTCAGAGAAGTGAATGAGTTGAAATATGGAAGCAGTCAGCTCTTCCTCAAGCTTCAAGCTCAGGCACTAGTTTTATTGTTGGCTTAAAGAATACCTTGGCTTCTTACTATTTGGGCCATGCCAAACAAAAACACATACACTCTTTTTTTTTAAAAAAAAACATCATAAAGAAATTAAGAAAAAAGAATACTTTTCCTATTCTATTTTTGTCCCATAAAACTTATATTAAGAATACAACCTAAAAATACTGTATTTGTATAAATGCACAAAAACCTCCAATAAAAATATATATATAATATATTCATTTTTGTTAAAAGGCTCATTTTTCCCACCCTCTAGAATCTACACAATTTTGCTCTTGCCCTCATCCCTTTTTCTTCAATGTAATGTCAGGAAACAATCCCAGAACTACATTTCTCCTCGTCTGCGGCTTTTATCTGCAACAGGGCCACCTTCCTCCTCTTCTTCTTCCTCTTCCTCTTCCTCATAGTTTTCATCGTGTCCTTCTTTCTGTTGCTTCCCTTCCTGAATGTCTTCCTCTTGATCGACTCCTTCGCTCATCTTTTCTTCAGCCTGGATATCCAAAATGGGTAAAAAGACAGAGATGATTTCAGAACACATATTGAAAAGGATACCATTTTTGGGAAGTAAAACCAACACATTTTAAAACTCGAAATATAATGGATGGAAACTAATCAAGGAGAGAAGTTTCCTAACAGTGAGGACAACTAACCAGTGGAAGAGCTTGCCTTTAGAGGTTGTGGATGCTTCATCACTGGAGGTTTTTAAGGAGAGACTAGACAGCCACTTGTCTGAAATGATATCGGGTCTCCTTGAACAGAAATTGGACTAGAACACAGGTGCCAAAATTTGATTGCATCAAGTAACGTATTGTGACGTATCATGACATTTTTTGCCTTTTCAGAGCTGGGGTGGGCATGGCCTGTGCATGATGCATCTGGTCCATGGGCCACCAGTTTGAAAGGCCTGGACTAGAAGACCTCAAAGGTCTCTTCCAGCTCTATTCTGATTTAAATTTAGAGTAAATTCTATAGTATTCTAATTGTTACAGCAAAATAGATGGAATTGCTTTCCTCTCCTCCAGACAGTTTTCTGGAAATAGGAGAAAATTCAAAGGGTTATGCATAATGATATTAGCATCCTACACCTTTCGCTCTTGAAAGGTGAAACAGTCATAAATGATGTGTGCATACTGTGCAGCTTCTAAACTACATAATCTTAATCGATTCAGTTGTCTCAGCCACCAACTTTCACAGCTTTAACTCTAACTTAATGTCCATGGACCTCACCTCATATTTAAGAGGTACTTCCTAAGGGGGAGTACGTAAGTGCACAAATGCTGCCT
Source organism: Myanophis thanlyinensis (assembly GCA_017656035.1). Classification (NCBI taxonomy): domain Eukaryota; kingdom Metazoa; phylum Chordata; class Lepidosauria; order Squamata; family Homalopsidae; genus Myanophis; species Myanophis thanlyinensis. The sequence continues at coordinate 11,289 of JAEANM010003375.1, forward strand.
ATTGTCCCTGTCACATTTAAAGTTTTTTATTTTGCTCATTCGGATTTGTAATTTTCATCTGGCAAATAAATAAATAAAATAGATAATCTAAGTTTCTGGAATCACCCAACCCATCCAGCAGCAAAATGATTACATGCAATTCTGTTATCTATTAATCTAATGAATATTAATGTCCATTTTATTTAAAAATAAAGTCATTTTCTATTGCTTTCTCCTGATCGGCCTACTTGGAAAGGATGGTGATCAAAAGCCAAGGGCAACCCTGGTTGGAAAAATCTTGCATCCCTTTACCTTAATGGACTTTTCGTTAGCATTTCATTAACGCTATGCAGATTTGTGAGTGTGTTTCACAGGTAATCCATACATCCCTGATATTCATTCTGGTTTCACTACAATCTAATTAGCAGTCATGTCTTTTCCCCCACAAGGGTTATAATCATTGATTCTGTTAAATTTGGCATCTGTTATGTTTGTAAAAGTTCTGAAAAGCTGGTTTGGGTGCGCCAAAGTGTTTGCCAGTCCAAAAACCGATTAAAGACTTATTTGCTTTAATAGGAATACATCTGCTTTTATCTAAGCAGAAAGAGTAACAGTTAAGAGATTCAATGGATAAAGTATAACATATTTATTTATTTAATTTATATACCGCCCCCTCTCCCAAAGGGACTCGGGGCGGTGTAAAGCCATTAAAAAACATACAAGGTAATTAAAATCAAATTAAAATAATTATATTATTGTCAGTTAATTTAAAAACAGTTAAGAAATTTAAAAATCCATTTAAACAAAAACCCCATTCCATTAAAAATCACTTAAATATAATTTAAAATTCAGTTTAAAATCAAATTAAGATCAACCCTAAGGTATCAGGCCAGGCCGGCTCGTTGAAATAAATGGGTTTTCAGGACGCATCAGAAAGCCTGGAGATCTGTAATAGTGCGGATCTCCAGGGGAAGTTCGTTCCACAGGGAGGGGGCCGCCACAGAGAAGGCCCGAACCCTCGGGGTTGTCAGACGACATCGTCCCGACAATGGAACCCCAAGGAGGCCAATCCTGTGGGAGTGCACTGGTTGGCTGGAGGTTGATGGTGGCAACAGGCGGTCCCGTAAGTACCCGGGTCCCAAGCCATGGAGCACTTTAAAGGTAAGCACCAGCACCTTGAATTGCACCTGAAAGGCCACAGGAAGCCAGTGCAGCTCGTGCAGGAAAGGTGTAATGTGGGAGCTCCTAGGAGCTCCCATAATTACCCGCGCGGCCGCATTCTGGACCAACTGCAGCCTCCGGATGCTCTTCAAAGGGAGCCCCATGTAGAGAGCATTAGCGTATTTCAGATGGGAGGTCACAAGGGCTTCCTAGAATTGTGTTGGCTTTTTCGGCATCTGCAGCACACTGCAAATGATGTTTGCTGATGTATTTTAATTCAGGGTTTTACAGATTTGGCAACTTTAATTCTGGGATTGAAAAACACTAACTGAATAGCTTTGCTGCTTGAATAAAGGGGGCATGGTAGCTTGGTGGTTAAGATGATGGGCTTGTTGACTGGAAGGTAGTCAGTTTGAGACCTGAGTGCCACACGACAGAGTGAACTCTCGTTGTTTGCCTCAGTTCCTGTCCACCTAGCAGTTTGAAAGCATACAAATATGAGTAGGAATAGCAATAGCACTTAGACTTATATACCACTTCACAGTGCTTTTACAGCCCTCTCTAAGTGGTTTACAGAGTCAGCATATTGGCCTCAACAATCTGGATCCTCATTTTACTGACCTCAGAAGGATGGAAGGATGAGTCAACCTTGAGCCTGGTGAGATTCAAACTGCCAAGTTGCTGGCAGGTGGCAGTCAGCAGAAGTAGCCTGCAGTACTGCATTTTAACCACTGCATCACCATGATAAATAGGTACCACTTCAGTGGAAAGGTAACAATGTTCTGTGCACCTTGACATATAGTTATGTTGGTCACATGACCATGGAAGTGTCTTTGGACAAACTGCCTTCTTGGCCTGGAAACAGTGAGGGTACCACCCCCTAAAATTGGTCATGACTAGATAGTGGAAACCTCTATCTTTACCTTTAATAAAACATCTATCTTTCCCACCCCCAGGTTTTTTTATTTTATTTTATAATACATATCAACGCATGAACAGTGTGGCACCTGGGTGTCATGCATTTTGGTATAAATAAAAATAGTAATATTAATCATATTTGTTACATTCCTCAAGCTTATGTACTTCTAGTGTTAAAACACATGTTTGTATTAAATTATTATCTTTCATTATTTAATTATTTAGTGTTTCAATATGTTATTCTAATGCCAATCACAATATTATTTAAACATAGATAATAATACCATCATTAAATTTCTGAACTTCCCTCTTATTACTTTCATCTTATTATATAAAAATGTGTATACTTATATTCCCCTTCTCTCTTATTTCTATCGCTATTCTAACTTTTAATTATGCCACCATTATATTTCATTATATATATATTGCTAAACCATAAATCTTAGTGATTCCAGAAAGGATAGCCAATAGTTAGGATTCAAAGTTCAACAATATCTGAAGGCACAGGGATTCCCTACCCATGCTGTTGAGGCTGAGTGTAATGTATATGTGGCTGAAAAAGCAGTCACTGAGGCAAGAATAGTTATCTTCTGAAATCTACTTTTGTTCTGTCTGTAGAGTTGATCGTGCCTGTGTAGATTTGGCTTCTTTTGTGATTAATCCCTTCAAACAAACCTGTTCCATTCATTGTTTTCATAAGGATGGGAGATGCTCCTCTGTCACAAAACTCATCTCCTCGTGCAACCAAGGCCTCCATCACTACGTCATGTCCATAAAGCACCACAGCTGGTGTAGAGCCCAAGTAGATCGTGAACACTGGTCCATATTTCTGACTTAGCTGTAGAAGAGAAACCATAAGCTATGGTGTGACTTAGTTTCATTTGGCAATAGTTAAGACCAAGGGTGTTCTGAAGAACTGGAGGCTATTATGCACATAAAGCTTTCCTTGAATGTTCTCAGGTAGCTTTCTCTCGTTTGAGAGCTAGTCAGGCAAGGCTGCTAATAAATTCTTCAGTCACATAGATAAAGCGAGACTGCTTATTTTTAGTGGTCCACTGTAGACTGATACTAAATACATGGCAACCTCTTCTTTGGTCACCAGCAGAGAGCATATCCTGCTCTTTATTTTGTAAGATTTTTAAAGTTCTAAATACTATGTGATTCAAAAGGCCAGGTCCCCATCAGAGTCATTGTCAGTCACAAGAATTTATTCATCTTTTAAAATCCTTTTTTTACTCTGTAGGGACAGGATATGTTCTGTGTTTGAGGTCGAAAGGATCAGGAGCATTATTATTGTTATTATTATTGTTGTTGTTATTGTTATTTATTAAACTAAATCTTACCATGATTTGTCCCCAATGGAACAGTTGGTGGGACTGTGATGCACATTGAACTGCCATCGCCCTAATTTCTACTCAACTGGAGATGTTTTTCCCTTCTTTATAAAGACCAATTGTGAGGAAAGACAGCAGGACCATTGCTTGGGGGATATGTGGTGATTTCATTTGGGCCTCCTCCTGACATCATCAGAGCTGGCAATTAGAACAAGGATGGCCAACCTTTGGTCCTAACTTTCAAAGTTGATCTACAAGAGATTAATTTAGACCTGCTGATAAAAACTCACTAGCAGCTCACTAATTTAGAAAGGATAACAGCAACAGGGAGAGAAGAGATGGGGATCAGGAAAATAACTATCTCAAAAAAGATAAAACAATATCCTACATAGTTTTGCTTCTGGCCTCCTTTTTTAAAATTTTTATTATTTATAAAGTACAGTAAAATACAAATATACAACATTTAACCTTACTGTGTTATATAGTTACATAACATATCTCTCTTAATATTTCTTATCATCTATTTACATATACATGTATTTACATTTCCTTTTTCCGTTTTATCCAATTGTATACCATGTTCCATACCCTATAATATTCCTTGTCATCTTTGCCCTTCATTTTTAATGTTAATCTATCTAGCTCTGCACATTCAAAAAAAATTTCCATAATCATTTCCTTTTGTGGTTTATCTTCTTGTTTCCAGTTTTTCGCATAAACAGTTCTTGCTGCTGTTAGAATATGTATAATAATATATTGGAAGTGCTTTTGAATTTTAGGGTCTAATATGCCTAATAAAAATATTTCCGGTTTCAATTCTATTTTTATTCCCATGATTTCATATATCCAAATCTTCACCTGTTCCCAGAAGCTGGTAGCTTTCGGACATTGCCACCACATATGGTAGAAAGTTCCTTCCTTGCTATTACATTTCCAACATCCTGGCTTCATATTAGGATACATTCTGGCCAATCTCGCAGGCGATAGATGCCAACAATGTTATAAATTTATCCTCATTTCCTAGTAAAATTTGATCCAATTTATGTGGTGTTCCCTGTATTCCAAACTCTTTTTTATCTTTCTTATATCTCATTTGCGTTTGAATATATGGCTACCAATCAATTTTAACTCCCTGATCCTTTAATTCTTCTTTGGATTTTAAATTTCCCTGGTTGTCTAATAGCTCTTTGTATCTTATCATCTTTTCCTTTTCTAGTGTATTTGGGTAGATTACCGCTTCCATGGGTGAAACCCATCTGGGCAAATTTATATAGTGCTTTTCCTTAACCTTTTCCTTTATTCCAATTAAAGCCTCCCTAATTTGGTGCCAAAAGAAATATGAGTGTTTTTTATTTCATTTATCCCATAAGAAGGCATGCCACCCCGCCTGTAAATCGTGTCCTTCTATTGTTAATATCCTTTTGTTCTGTAATTTTACCCATTCTTTTATCCATAATAGTTCCGCTGCCCGGTAATATAGTTCCCAGTTCGGAAGTCCAAATCCCCCTCTGCTCTTACTGTCTTGAAGTGTTCTCATACTAATTCTTGGTCTCTTGCCCAGCCATATAAATTCTCTGATTAATTTATCCAATTTTCCAAATAAATTTTCCCTAATTTTATTGGAATCGTTCGGAATAAATGTAAAGGTAAAACATCCATTTTAGTTACTGCAATTCTCTCCAGTAAAGATAGTTGTAAATTTCTCCAAATCTTTAAATCTTTTTCTAATTTCTGCAAAAATTTCATATAATTATCCTCCTTTATTGTAGAACATCTTCCCGTCAACCAAATTCCTAAATATTTAATTTTTTTCTCAGTTTGTAGTCCTAATTCTTCTTGTAGTTACACTTTTTGTTTCTTTGTTAAATTTTTTCACTAGCATTTTAGTCTTCCCTTTGTTAATTGTGAATCCTGCCACTTTTCCATATTTTTTTATTTCCGCTGTCAGGATTTTGCCTGTTTCTCTGGGCTCAAGAAAAAATACCAGATTATCTGCGAAAACCTGGGCTTTGTATTCTTCTTTTTTAATTTTCAATCCTCTAATTTCCTTATTACATCTAATCTGAGCAAGGAAAACTTCTGTCATCAAGATGAAGAGCAGAAGGGACATTGGGCACCCTGTCTAACCCTTTTTTTAATTTCTAATTTGCTTCTGGCCTCCTAACCCTGCTTTTTTCCATCATCCACCCAGGGACCCCAAATATTTTATGTCTTGTAGCTCTTGACTGGAACACTTTCTCTACAACTGCGTTACAGGCAGAAATGTGCTTGAGTTAACTTGTTTCCCTCCTGGTTTCTCATGTATTTTTAGATTTCAAAACTGTATTGTGAAGGGACTATTAATTTGCTGTGATCATTTAAAGCTCACTCCAGGAGCTTTCTACAAGGGCAACTTTTCTTCTCCAGCCACGTTGCTAGGGGTCAGTCAGTCTGTTAGGTGTTACATATAGGCAATAGACAGGGCTTCGTCCAGATTAACAGGGTTGGAACATATCTTGTAGGTCATCCAGTCCAACCCCCCACCCAAGCAGATGACCCTACACCATTTCTGATAAATGGCAGTCCAATCTTTTCTTGAAAGCCTCCAGTGATGAAGCTCCCACAACTTCCGAAGGCAAGCTCCAAAATCAGACCATAGGCCAGTTTTCTTTGCCTCACCCCTTTCCAAACGTATGTGCTCATCAGACCTGAACAGTGAAGATTGCCTCTATCAGAAGGATATCTGGGAATTTCTTCCAGAGGTGTTTTTCCTCTCACCCCATCTTCTATATTGACTTCCTTCTCATTCTTCCCCTCTTGCTCTGCTTCTCTGGGTTTCACTCAACTGTGTGAGACCACAGCAACGGCACAAGTGCTCCCTTTCTCTGAAACGATACTCCCAATTAGCCAAGAGGAAAAAGACAACCAGTCTGAAGACTCTTTCTGTACATTGCTGCCTGATCTGAGTGGAGCAGGATTTTCTCCCAGTTAATAGGAGGCAGAATTGGTTATGAACCAAACACGATGACCTTACACCCAGTATCTTCTAACTCCTTGCTGTAGTTATAATGCATTCTTTCTTGAACTGGAAGGGCTGGAAGTGGCCACGCTTGCGTTCTGACACAAGAAGATTTAGCCATGATTCTCTTTTAAGTAGTACTCTAATATTACATATTTGATGCCAGCATCTAGTTTTATACAGCTCGTCCTCAACTTACAACAGTTCATTTAGTGACCGTTCAAAGTTACAACAGCACTGAATCAAGTGTCTTATGATCATTTTTCACACTTGCAACCCCTGTAGGATCTGCATGCTCATGTGAGCAAAATGCAGACACTTGGATGACCATTGCTGTATCCGAGGGTTATGTGATCCACTTTTGCAACCGTGTTACTAATTTATCAACTGCAGTGATTCGCTTAACAACTATGGCAAGGAAGGTTGTAAAATGGGGCAAAGCTCACTTAACAAATCTCTCTCTCAACAATAACAATTTTGGGCTCAACTGTAAATCAAGGACTATCCCTATAGCAAATCAATCAATCAATCAATCAATCAATAAAGCAAACATGATCTCCATTGTGCTTGTTTACCTTCTCCAAAGATCTGGGGAAATTCTTGGTATCCAGCTGCAGAAAGTTTCCAATCAATGGGAGAGGGAAAGGGCCGGGAGGCATCCCTCTCCTCCTTTGAGAAGTCTTTCTCTGGATTGCCATGAAAAGAAGGCAGGTCCCAAAGAGCAGGAGAATGCTTGTAAGTCCCAAAGGCTCCATCGGACAAAGCAAAGCACGAGTCAAGGTCTCAGAATTGACTGAAATCTGCTTCATCACCCAAGATGTAGAAAACCAGTGAGATGAAGGAGGGGCTGCCGTTAGCCAAACACATTCAAGTAAAACAGATGCACGTAGAAGTCTTAAATCTTTTGCCAGCTCAGAGTCTTCTGAAAGTTTCCTGTTTCTGTGAGGAAAGTACATCTTGGACCTTCTAGCGACAGACAAATACATGCAGCTCCTAAAAAACTCACAACTTTATATTCCTAAAAATGAGAGCACTGAACATAGGGAAGCATAACACCCCCAAAAACCTTGTTTCCTTAAAATGAATGGCTTATAGGTTCGTCTTTATGCATCTCCATTCTGCCCCACCCCTCATTTTGCTTTCACATTTTCCCCAAGATCTCTTATTTCCTGCAGCTATTAATCGTCCTTCTCTGGAGTCAAAGAACTTGGTTTGCGATCTTTTCCTGTTCAACAGTTGGGAATCCACACATTTTTCTCATTACATCTCCTTTAATGTAACTTTTCTTCATTTCATTGTATATATTGAAATCAAAATCCAAATAATGATGAGGGCAGGGGGAAGACTTCAAATAAAATAGAATAACAGAATTGGAAGGGACCTTGGAGGTCTTCTAGTCCAACCCCCTGCTGAGGCAGGAAACCCTACACCACTTCAGACAAATGGTTATCCAATCTCTTAAAAACTTCTGGCTTTGGAGCATTCAGAACTTCTGGAAGCAAATTGTTCCCCTGATCAATTGTTCTCTGGAGAGAAAAACACTAGCAAAGTCAGTGTTTTGAAGGGCTCTGAGCTTCCATGTTTCAGAATGTGAGGGCTTAAGCTCCCTTAGCATCTTCTCCGCTGGAACCCACCTCTTTTGCTAGTGTCCCCCTTTCTTGGTTTTGCTAACATTTTTGCCAGATATGAAGCCTGTTCGTCCAGTGTGCAGTGTTAGGAATGTAAACTAACTATGTTGGGTAGACAATATATAAACTAAGATTGTTACTTTACCTTTAAGTGCAGTATAACTTTAAGGAAAGTCTGATTGGCTGCAGCTTCAATCAAGCAGCAATAAGGAGCCAGAATCACTTGTGGATGTGGTTGTTGGTTACTGAATGCAGTATGTTTGTTTCTGAAGAAGCCTTATGTTAACAAGCGTATTTACTGTGAATTTTGCTACTGTTTGCAATATCTGTGTATTGAACTGTATATTTGTTAATGGACTTTGAGTATTGAATTATCCCTGAACTGAACTGTTTGATGACTGACTGACTTGACTGTGAATGAATCCAGACTGATTGATGGACATTGCTAAACCTCTATTTCCAAGAAAGTAAAAACCTATTTTTCTACTCAAGTGTCTCTGTATCTTGGTTTGTGTATTTTACCACACCTCTCACAACGTTCTGCTGTGTACTTGTTCTCCAAACGGGGGACCACCCTTAATATGCAGGATTTGCCCTCCCTACATGGAGCAGAGGGGAAATATTTCTCAGCATATGGGGAGAATAAACTTCAAATATTTTTGTTCAGTGTGCAACATTTCCTGACAGCTTCTCCCGAACCTGGCAGAGAAATTTGCAAATGATGACCACAGGATCGGAGGCCCCTTGGCGATCCATTGTAAATATGAACAAGTTGCCAAGCGCCCAAAATGCAGTCATGTGTCTGGAAGGAGATCCATGGTTGCTTTATAATGCCTTTAAGTACTTTATAAGCTGCAAAGCAACTGTTCTGTGGCTACCTTGACTGTGAATGGTTACCAAATGACTTGGCTGTCACTCAGGAGCTATTTCTTATGTTCTCATTTCAACTTTCCTTTGCTTTACAAACCTGCCAAGGTTGTAAATGCAAGAATTAATCATAAAGTTATTTTTTTTCACCACTGTCATAATTGCAAATGGTTGCTAAATGAGGCAGCCACTAAACAAGGGCTACATCTGAAAGACTTCAGACTGCCCAGAGCAGTGCTCCGAAACTTCTACTCCTGTGTAGTAGAAAGCATCCTAACGGGCACGTCACCACATGGTTCGTGAACAGCACCATGCAGGACAGGCAAGCTCTACAGAGGGTAGTGCGCATTGTAGAGTGCATCATCCATACCAAGCTCCCTGAACTGCTCTCCATCTACAACAGATAATGCCAAACTACAGCCAGGAAAATAATGAAGGACTCCAGCCACCCCAACAATGGACTGTTCACCATGATGCAGTCAGGAAAGCGCCTCTGCTCCCTGAAAGCCAACACAGAGACTAAAGAGTAGCTACTTCCAACAGACAATACAGACCCTAAACCAAAGCACAAACCCGGACTATAAAGTATTCCTATACTCTACCTCTCTCAACCACTCCCTAATTTATTCTCTCTCCCTGTCTATACTATAACCTTGCCCTACCACCTATGGTCGCGAGTGGTCGCATAAACATTTCACTGCATTTCGTACTATGTATGTCTGTGCATGTGATGAATAAAATTTGATTTGATTTGATGTATCCCACTTCTTAGAAACACGCATCAACTGTAAAGTTGGCATACCAATGGAAAAGTAAAAGAAAAAAAAAACAAATAGAAAAAAAATATTCTGGTTTGTTCAAGTCTGCTGGGACATACTTTTTTTCTGGTAAAGAATATCCCCTTTCCCTCACAGTTGCTCTAGAAATTACTTTGCATCAGACTCTGTGGTTTGAGCTTTAAACCCCAGGCAGCGTTAACTCTTTTACTTCAAAAATGTAGCTCTCTCTGAAAAACCAGTTTTACATTTACAAGTTAGGACAACTCAGATTAGATTAATAGGCATGTTGAGTACTGGCTTCAAAAATTTTATAATAGAAAACAAGAGTATGATACCCTTACAAAGATTCCTAGATTTCACAACCAGCCTCAGGCTGCCAGATTCATCCTCCAAACTATCAGAAATATTTTCACCCTGCTGCACAAATGTCCTTGAACTGCACAAGTTCAAGACACAACTGGCTGATCAAAATAGTTAAGGAGAAAACCAACCTCAATTAGCAGCTAGCCATCTCTCCTCCACATCTATTTTTTATAGGGGTTACTGTATTTAAAATACATGGTGAAATGGTGGTGGGTTGTCATGTCTTGGTTTCAAATCAAGATAGGGGATAGGAAATATTGTTCAATTTTTAAAAAACCTTGGCACATAGTGGTTTGATTAAAATGGGATTCAGAATAGTATGACTGCTTGTCCTTTCATCTTGTAAGATGTTTGTGCACCAACATCAGGTATTGCTATGATTCCAGTGGCAAATGTTGCAAAGAACCAAACGTTTCCCCTTGCATCCAATTGAAATATTTCTATGCAAAATACTGCCTAGTATTTTTGGATGATATATAACTCCACTGCAAACACTTGAGTTCCTGCTAAACTGGCTGCTACTGTCAGAACTGTCATACCACCCTGACAGAAAATTGCCAATGATAAACATTTGTCCACAAAACTAATCCAGGAGGGATTGAGTGGAACATAATCATTCATTTGAATACTGAAAAGATGCAACATGTACAGAATTTATTCCTTTGGTATGACATCAACAATGAGCAGACAATTTCCTGATTTGTGGGATCTGTCCACCCACTGCTATACCTGCGTGCTGCAGGTTAATATACACGAGATTGAATATGAGGCTTTTATAACAATGCCACATTTGACTATTATTACAACAAATTGTACAGCCGTTTTTTTTTCTGCTGCAAATAAAGAACAGAAAATAATTCTATTTTATTCTACAGTTATCAGATTGCACCTTGAATACTGTATCCAGGTTTAGGCACCACATTGTAAGGACTCAAATATACTGGAAAAGGTACAAAGAAGGGCAACAAGAATGACTGGGGACTCAAAATTATGAGGAAGATTTGATGGAATTAAATAGTCTTGGGAAAAGGAAAGGAGAAATACGGCAACCTTCTTCAAGTTCTTGGAAAGATGTTGTATATTATATCCCAGTGAGTTGCAGCCGACCTTTGGTGACTCTAGACCAGGGGTGGGCAATTATGGCTCCTTCATGACTCGTGGACTTCAACTCCCAGAATTCCTGAGCCAGCCATG
>JAEANM010003376.1:0-22506 GCA_017656035.1 Myanophis thanlyinensis
AATCCGGTCAATCAAGCTTTCTCCTTACCAACTGCCTCCTGCACAATCTTGTCCGGTCGGGTTCTTCTTTGAGGTGGACATTTCTGACCACTGCTGCAACTGCCTTCAGGAAAGGGAAAGCCAGACGAGGAGGAGATTTGCGACTCAACTCAACCCCGCTGGCAGATCCCCCTCTTCACCACTTCTGTGGGGTAGCTATAGCCCTGAAGCCAAACAGCTCGGGGCGCTCCAGCGGCGAGCACAGATCAAAATCGCATACAATTGCGGATTCTGACCTGTCACTGAAGAAGCCAAACTGGAAACCATCCTGTTTATTTGCTTTTTTGTTTGCAACATATCTCATTGCTGATGTTCCATCAGCTGCATATTGATATCTTAGGCAGCAGCAAATTGAGATAACTAGAACATTTTCAGGGATCAGATATTACTGTTTACTACTCAAGACATGAAAATTCAATTCAAAATCTCACAAGTCTAATAAATTGCTTGTGATTGGAAAATAGAATTTCAAACTTGGACATTTTAAGTTTAAAAAATGTACTTTGCCTATATAGCCTAAGAAACCAAAATGAAGCAGGAAAGGGACTTATCAAGTTCTGCCAAACCAATTATTTTTAATTGCTAACATATTCTTCCAGCAACCAAAATGACACATATATGGGCATCACCAAAAATCAAATAGACTTCAGCATGCTCCCACCATTTTAAGGAGAATATAGAGACTCACTTCTGAACATTATGGATAGGAAACCAGAACAGTGCAATGAACTGAAAGAAGCTGTTAAGGATGAATATTTTTAAAAAAATCTGCTGAAGATCAAGAATCAGAAGAAAGCAATCTCAATATTAGAACAAACAATGGAAATTGACAATAAAAAAGAAAAGCCATAAAGATCAAAACAAAAAGATCTTAGGAACATAACCATTTCTGAGAGCTGTTAAAAGACACAAGAAGGAGTACTACAATATCTGTAAATCCTTAGCCTGGGTAGCCTTGGGCCAATCACTCTCTTTCAACCCAACTCACCTTACAGGATTGTTGTTGTGGGGAAAATAAGAGGAGGAAGACATGTTTGATGTGTTCACTGCCTTGAGTTATTTGCAAAAATAATAAAGGCAGAATACAAACAAGTACATAAATAAATTTATAAGGATACTAAAATTGGAAATAGACCAAGCTAAAACAAACAAAAATCTTCCAAAAGACTTCTGAACTCAGAAGGAAGTTACATCCATACACTAATGGACAAATAATAACTGATTCAAATACAGTAAAATGAAGATGGAAGAGGTATATTGAAATATTGAATTGTAAAGTTATCAATATCCAAGAAACCTTAAAAATATTTCCTACTTTATAGGAAGCGCTTGTACTAGAAAGTGAAGTTAGTGAGCAATTACCACTTATTAACTCTTGAGCAAAGAAATACCATCAACCTGTCCTATGCCAATGACACTACTCTGCTAACTGAAAATGCAAATGATCTGCAAGCTCTAGTAATGAAAGGCAATAGTAAAAAAGTAAATAAATAAATAATAGTGAAGTTTCAAAAATTTAGGGATTGAGAGTTTTATATTTGATCATTTTTCAGGTGGCAGAAACAATGTTGTACCAGAATAAACCACATTTTACATATTTTGAAGATGGCCCAAGAGCATGGCTAGTTAACATACTGCTTAAACTATAACTTAATTCCATCATTTTTTACCTGAGCAAATAAATCCAGTTACCTCGTAAAATTGAATGTATAAGTGCAAGTCTGGGAATTAAACCATAAAAATCAGAAGCGACAATGTTCCAGTCTTTTGAAATTCTTTTGAATAATTTATAGTCAGAAACACATGATTAAATAAAATAGTGGCACTATTTAAGTCAAGATTACAGGTATCTGTATCTGCCCAGAAAGAAACCAGGAATCCAAAACTAAGGATTTGGGTATTAAAGTCAACAAATATGCCTCATATTGTTAGGGATTTATGACAGAGAGAAAGATCTAGGAAACAGATTTGACAGCTATTTTTCATATCTTGCTATTCAGTTATCTACTTCATATTGACGGGATTTTCATATATTATTTATTGTTCACAATCCTTTAACATCAATGAACATCTCATAGTATTAAATAGTGGCTCTTTCGGTTAAGGTCACTTTTAGTAACAATGATCAAGCAATATGGAAAATTGCTCGCTAATCTAACCATGACATTTAAAATAATAATAATCAAGCTGCCATGTCCTAAATGTTTTCGTGAGAATTTCTAGAATCGCCACAGAATATCAATTCTGAATGTTCTGTCCATAGGAACAGTTTGAGTTTGCCCTGACAGCAGTTGCGGAAGAAGTGAACGCAATACTCAAGGCACTTCCACAGTGAGCAGCCTGTGATCTGTTGATTGGAGGTTTCCAAAGTGGCTAGGTGGTCTCTCTCTTTCATTACTTCTGGTCCCTGTGAATGTTGTTGGAAATGTGACCTGATTCTAATTGTGTGTCTGCTGTTGTAACTACATCTTGATCGGTCCTTTACAAATGTCTATTGCCAGGTTAAATTCAACCAAGAATTTGTATATTATTCTTGTTTAGGATAATCAGAAATAATAATACACCAAGACCTTAAGTGACAGGAACAATCCTTCTACTACTACTTTTACATCAATGAAGTCCTAAATTTCACACGTGGAAAGCACATGCACATCTTGTTAATAGAAAATATACACTGTTTTAGATAAGCTGTACATTCAACGTATCTCCAGCAACATAGCATTCTCTTACATTTTTGCAAGTTTTCCAAAACTATATAAACTGGGGTGGGGAAAAATTAATATTTTTAAAGCATTGTGATTGCTTTTAGAAAGACAAAGCAGGCCTATAATATAATCCCTCATCTTTTCATAAACATTAATTCAATTTATATATAAAGAAATTATGCCTTTCATGCTTTGTCTCAGCAAGCTGAAGTGTTTTTCAATTTTCTATAATGAATATTGTTAGAAGCAAATCTTAAGCTCAGTTCAGGAACCTGCATGGTTATAACAGCTATGGAGGAAATGTCAGTCAAGTTAGTGGGAGCCCAAGGTTCAAAAAGCACAACAAACTTTTATTGTGTGTTGCTGCCCTAATGGGAAGAAACGAGGCAGAATAGTTTAACCTCAACAAATTTTTAAAAGCCCTCTGCTGACAACTTGTTAGTTTTCTTTCTATATTTATAAATTCATTGCTTTATCTTTTTAAACAACCAAACACTGTATGCTGTTTTAAAGATCTTGAGATTCTTCTAACTGCTTCTTATCTGATTGAATTGCTAGCATTCTTATTTTAAACTATAGCAAGTTCTTTGTTTGATATATTCTTGAATTTGCAGAATAATTATAAATCTGAAATCATCTGTTATCCCTTCTGATTTTCCATTCTTTATCACTTATATTTCTTGAAAGTAAATTATTTCAGGACTACTGCCACTGTAAAATACTGATAATGCCCCGTGAATTATATTTAAAAAGGAAACATTTAGGTTTCCTGTCTCAATTGCTCCTTTGCACATGCAGTAATGTTTTTTAAACATTTCCATGTGCCTAGTGTTTGTTAATTCAAAAAAATGAAAAGTTTTTGGGACATGTCTACATTTATTTGAAATGTGAACTAAAAAAATGCACTTCAGTTACTGTAAAGTATGCTACCTATTTATTTTAATGCTACTGGCATTTATTGTGAACTTCATTCCAAAGTATGAGTATATATTTCCAGGAAGATCATAGCAATTTGTGAATTAAATTACATGTTGCAATTCTTGGGCACAATTCATCAAACAATTTCACTGGGACTTACATAAGTAGTTACCAACTGCTATTATGGTATCTTCTCTGTCTAACCTTTCAAGCTCCATTGAAACACAGAAAACCTGTAGCAGTAGCCATTGGAGTATTCAACCCAACTATCTCAACTGTTTAATGTAAGCTTAAATGCAACCTTCTAGTAATTAAAGAATTGTTCAAAAAATTAGATGTATTAACCACTGTATTTTTCTGCACATTGTTTGTGACATATATAAAATGCTTGGTTTGCATATTTTGTTATTAGTCTTGCAAAGCAGTCAAAGTGGATTCCTTTATTCTCTGTATATTTATTTTCTGTACATTCAATCACATGATAATATGATAATATCAACATTTTATAAGTAGTCTAGTAATAAGTAAAAGAAAAACAGAAAAAATGTCTTTTCATTTGACAATTCTTAACAAGTAAAGAACAGAAATTGGGGAAGACAATCAATTACAGTGATATCTCTTAAAATGTAAATTGGGCTTACTAGAATTAAACAATATACTATAGATTCCTTGCAGATTAACATTACATCAAAATGAAGAGAAACATTCGAAGAAACAAGTATCAGACACTGTCCTTCATTATTAGATACAGTAGTCTTGGGAATATTGTATTATCAATCTAGAAGGAAATAATTTAGTCCACACTCAGATGGCCTACATTTAGAAGATCCAGGACAATGTTGAATTGCTTAGAATCCCAATAATATTGTTTCAATCTGATTTGAAAATAGCCTATTTATCACGCACAGGCCATGCCCATCCCGGCTTTGCAGAGGCAAAAAAACATCATCATACATCACAATAAGAGTTTGGCACCCATGACCTAGAAGGTTCTACCATTTGAAACAGCTTAAATCAGCCTCTCTCATGAAGTTACTAGTACCCTAGTAACAAAGTCTACTTTCAACCATTTAGTAACAGATGACTATAAATACTGACAAATTATGACTAGTTGTTTCCCACAAGCTAAAATATGATACCACCATTTATATCCTTCATATCTTGGCTGATTTAGAGGTCATAAATCGTATCATATAATTCAAACATTGTTGAAAATTATATTCGCTGCAACTTTCTGGCATATTTTTCACTTTCTTTAATAGTTTGCACACAAAAAAGGAATGAGGTAATTGCATGCTAGGGAAGAGTAGGCATTTACATACCAGCTTTTGGGCTATGATTGCCCAAACGAATTGTCTACAGTAGGTAATACATCGATATTAATTTTGTTAATATTCTGTTATTAATTTGTTAATATTTTGAAATTAAGATGAAGCTGAATATATTCAGAAGAGTCCTGATATGATCAATGTATACAACTGTCTCCCCAAACATAGTAGATCCATCAGCTTCTCTTCTTTAGGAAAAGTGGGGTAAACCCAAACTAGCCCATTATCCCTCAAGTTGGTATATCACAAGTGACCGATAGTACTGTACTATGTGTCCAATATTTAAACACATGGAATTCCTGAATAAATAATTTTATCTATTTCTCAGATTACTTTTAAGGCAAAAGCAAGTCAAAGTGACTTTATAAAATGCAACAACATAGAAAAATAAAACACAGAAAGACTTAGTGATTGCTGTTATGGATAGCCAATAGTCAAACAAAGGTCCGAAAATTTAAAATAGCGTTCAGAAAGGAAGCCCAACCAATGGTCTAGTGATATAGTTGTGGTGCTCAAGTTAGATTACATGAATATGGAACCTGCTTTAATACCAATCTGCACTCTCTCATATGTGCATGCAAATATTAAGCAAGGTTTCTGACAGCTTGAAGAAATGTTATTTAATTTACCTTTTATTTTATTTGAGTGGCACACAAATCTAATAAAAAATAAATTATTTTTTGCATTTAATTTAAACATCTTTCTAGTTCACAGGTTTGTTGAAAAAAAAATATACCTTCCCTTGCAATTGTTAGGAGATATTTTACACCTTTTATTCATCTTTCTAAAAGATAAGTTCACAGAGCCTAAAGTACAGCTGGTTCACAGAGCTATCCTGAATTATTAAAAAGTGCACTCTGGGAAGACTGTCAACTGATATCACTGTATGCAAAAAACAAAGAGTAAAAAAGGCGCTTTTCTTTCTCATTTCTGACAGAGAACAGGGATCCCCAATTGCTCCAAAAATGGTATGTGCTGTGGGCAAGTTCCATTTTATCTTCTATTTTCCCAAAAGATGTAGCTATTTCTCGGCTTCTGCAGTAAACATCTGCCAGCCAGCAGAGCATCACCTGCCAGCTGCTGCACCAAATTATTTTTTAAAAAAATTCAGTATTTTATCTGGATTGTAGAATGCCTGTGAATCTGGATTCTGAAAGGTGCATTAATAGATGAAAGTCAGATTTTTAAAAAAAGTCTGAAGTGTCTTCTTTCCTTTCATCCTCATAATTATTAAAACTGAGAAATGTTGATTGCCCATCTTTCCTCAAATAGATGCATAAACCTCTGCCTTCACAACCCACAAAGAAATGACTGCAATATTATTTTTAATTTGTAAATTTGTGCTTTATTAATCAAGCATAACATGAATATAAAAAAGCTATACATAATTATTGGGGTAGGTTTTTTTTAAATAAAAAGTCTAAAGTCTGTTGAAGTAGAAATCCTAGTATCTGATGAATTTGGTTACTATGTTTAGGGAATTCTTGGGGAGATCGCTATGATAATTCATTTTTTAAACAAAATTTCTTCAGCCTTTGGTAAATTAGATTGAAAATTATAAAGTAAAGAATTTCAGTTTGGTATTTAGAAGTATTTTCTATAGTGTGCAGTAGCTCTCAATATTTGCCTACTTGAAAATAAGCCCTATTTACTACCAGGTGAATGTAGGATTGCAGCATTAAATTTTGGGTAAACGTAAATTACTAAAAACTGTAACAAAGGCTTACAGTCTTCATCTCATAAAAAGATGGCATATTTTGCTCAAAGTTATAGTTGTGTATATCAGCCTTTTCAACATTAGGTTCTTCAACAATTCTCATTTGACAGGGCTAAGGACAACCTGACCCTGGCAATGGTTGCTGTACACTAAGAGAAGATAATTTAACCATGAGTATGATCCATCAACCATGATTCTTTGGTTTCAGTCAAGTGAGGTCATGACAGCAATCCTTTCTAGCAAATTACATTTATGGACATTGGTCATCTCCATGCTATTTATGATACTTTCAATTCCTTGAGTTCTGTTGTTTATGATGAGTTATTTATAGGTATATAATTTGAAAATAAATCTATACAGAGAGGCACAATAGTTTGTTCTACCTTCAAAGAAGAACACCTCCCCCCAAATGTTACTTATAAGCCTTGTTAAGTTTTCTAAATTTTGCAATCCTCATTTTCCCTCGAAAATACTGGTGGGATCCAAGAGTTGGTTTGAAGTTAAACAAATGGATCTCCCAAATTTGCTTATCTCTGAAAGCTCTGGATTCTACTCATTTCCAGTGACCTCCCTCCTTTGGCTTCTCAGCTATTTTCTTCTTTCGATATTTCTCTTTGCATCTTTTTCTGTTGCTAACAGTGGTATGTTGTTATCCCATGTTTTTCTTTATATTTCTGTGCTGTGAGCAGTGGCTATTTTCCTTTATGTTGTTCTTGTGTTATAAGAAAGGAAACCTAGAATGAACAATAACAATTGAATGAAACAAGTCATTACAACTCACATGTTTCAGTAGAAGAAAACATCCCTTACTATGTCAGCAAAAAAACCTGATAAAAAATTACATCTTTAATTGCAACTTGATTTAAAGGCAATGCTCCTGCTGCAGCTTAAAAACTAGTATTCGGAGGAACACTTGAAGACAAAGAATATTTTTTATATATTCTATATGCAATAAGCTCTTGCAGCTGTGAGCATAGAGATACATTTATTTGGAAAAATTTTGCAGCCGCCTATTTATTCACAGTGAATCTAGCCAGCTTACAAGCAATAAAAACAGTATTAGAAAAAAACAATAACCAACAATAACTACTTCCCGGTAACAATACACAGTCAACTGAGCCATTTGATATGCTCCAGGCCACTCTGAGTTCCCCAGGCCTGCTGGCAAAACCAAGTCTTCAGGCCCTTATGAAAGAATGTCATAGTGGGGAGCAGTCTAATTTCTGAAGAGATGATATTCCAAAGAAAGGGCCTTTCTTCTGGGTCCTGCCAGATGTACCTCCTTAGGGGATGGGACTTGAAATATTCCTTGCCTCCTCGCTCTAGTGGGTCAGATAGATGTGTCTGTCAAGAGATATATCCAAATAACCTAGTCCCAAGCCATGAAGGGCTTTAAAGGTGACAACTATCATTTTGAATTGCATCCAGAAGCAAATCATAAAGCAATGCAGCTCTCACAGGAGAGATAAAATGCACATTGAGGTCAGCACAGAACCATGTAAGCTCCTGCACTTTGAACTAACTGGAGCTTCTGGATGCTTTTCAAAGGCGGACCCATGTAGACCAAATTGCAATAGCAAGGCAGGAGATGATTTGGGCATGACTAGCTATGAGTAGGGATTGTTGGTCCAAGAAAGGGCATAATTAGTGTAGAACCTGCAGTTGTGCAAAGGCCCTCTGGCCAGACTGCCACCTTCTCTTCAAGCAGTAGTCATGAGTCCAGGAGATTCCCCCAGGTTATACATTGGGTCTGTTTTGGGTCAATGCCACCCATCCAAGAGCAAAGGCAGCAATTCTCCATGGACCAAAGAACCCCAAACTCAGAGCCACTTGGTCTTGGCAGTGTTGAGTTTCAAGCTGTTGTTCCCCATCCAGTCTCTTAACACTCTTCAAGCACTCTGAGAGATTGGTCATGGCATCACTCAACTCACTATCAATATTATCAGCATATTGATGATATCTCAATTTAGAGTGATGGATTATCTCATCCAGAGGCTTCATGCACTATCTTGCCATACAATCTGTCTGAAGTGGGACCAAATCAACAGCCTCAAAATAAGAGTTTCTTTATGTAACTTGGTTAGTTAATGTAGTATTGCAGTATATATCATGTATTGGTATGTATTGAATAAGCTAATAATGAAGATTTCTGAGCTATTGTTACTAGAAAATTGCTTCTGTTTTACTCACTGGATCCTACAACATAAACAGCAGTATGTTTACATTTTGGACATACAGTACTAGCATATGAGAAGAGTTTGCCAGTTCTTTCAAGAACATGGGAAGCTATCTCAACTATCGTGGGTGCTCCATCACTGGAGGTTTTTAAGAAGTGACTAGAAAGTCCCTTATCCAAAAGACCTAAAATTCAAATATTCCTTTAACATACTTAGGACAATTAGGGTGAATTTTCACTGTTAAAAATTACATTTCTAAAGAGTTGATGTGGTTGGCCATTCCCAATTTATTCTTGCTAATAGGTGTGATATCAATAGTTTCAATTTCTCAATAAAAGGAGCAACAATGTATGTTCCACTAATTCAGACTCAGACCACAAGGACAAAGATATGCAAACATTTACCTGCTGGAATTACATTGCAATGGTAGTGTGTTATAATGATATGGAATAAGTGAGTAGCCATCTTGAAACTCCTTAATGCCCAATAAAGGGGTGTATTTCAATATCAACATGTTTAGAAACATTTTCTTTGCAATAAAGATTGCATTGACTCCCTTAATACATTTTAACAATCATCATCTGCATATGCACATACAATTTATTTCTAGCAATTTTCCAGAGAGTATGGCTTGGTCCTTGTGTTATTTATTTGATAGAATGTGTGGTGCTAATCCTTCCTCAAACATAGTTCAAGCAACATGCCTACTTCAACATAGCTGCATGCAGTGTGCCCTGTCCATATAATAGTTAAGGTTCTCTAATTTATCTATAAATAAGCTAGAAATGTCAGATACAATCTGATTAAGGATTGAAGCAGAAATAAGTGTCATAAATAAATCTCATAATGTACTGACATTGACTTCTGCTTCAAGTTAGCTATAATCAAGATTCCTGTCAACTTAAACTGAGAAATGTTCTTCATTTGCATAAGAGTTTTCAGTGCATCTCTTTTGTAACATGATTGACCCCGATTATAAAGTTAGGTGTCTAAATTTAAAACATGTAGTAAACTAAAGGTGCCCATTGTCTATGAGATTAAATAAAATAATAGGATGATGTTTTTCTGCATTTTAGGCCATACAACTCATCCGATAAAGATGAATGGCTCTAAGAAAGAACCTCTTCCGAGTATAAAATTAAGCCATAGAAGTTGCTACAAAATGTAGCAAAGGTCACTCATAGGGACAATGTTTTAAGGAGTTCAGATACATTCATAGAGTATAACATAATTCCTAAACTTCTAGTTATGATCAATGCACTATTGCCAAAGTCAATATCCCTTTCAAAGCTGGTTGAAGAAGAACATTATGAATTATGAATAGTGTTTCTAGATTCATATTCTGTATGTTGGCTTTTGTTGATTACCTGAAAACAGGAGTAATGAGATAGGCCTTAGGCCCAGTTTTGCTCTCTTTTTGGATCCTTTTTTCAGTTAATAATTCCCATTGCCTTACTTTGCGTACTATAAAATAATTATGGAGCCAAATCTGATTGATCACATCCTGTTGTGCTGTTTATCCTTCTCACTCTGTGGATTCTGAGCAGATGAGATTGCTCATATGACTGATTATTTGCAGAGAAGAAGCAGCAGGAGTGGAGATGGAAAGATGGGAAGGTACCAGAACCAGGCTGAAAAAGTTGAATATGTGTTCAGTTTAAGTGCCTACTGGAGGAATTTTCTGTGACTTCTTTTAAATCAAAAGTCAACACAAGAATATTCAACATAGCCCTAAATTTTTAAAATTAGGCTGCATATAAGGGAATTTCAACTCCCAAGTGTCTGAAACCACAAACATAACCTGTGATTAAAATCAAGGAAGAAACTCTTTAACACTAAACTGGATAACCAATGTCTTAAATACAAGACAGAAACTTTTTAACCACATACTGGATAGCCCATGTGTGAAGGAGGAAAAAGAGAATGCTGTTAAAAATCTAGATTAAAGAATTTTCTACTACATGGCTCAGAGGTCCCCAACTTCCAGACCGTGGCTCGTTTGGAACTAAGCCATGCAAGGGGCAGGTGAACATGCATGTGTACGTGAAGCTCCACTTTAACAAGTGACTGGCATTTGCACGAGCAGTGGATGTGCAAGTGCACAGAGTTTCACAAATGGAGCTATTTTGCTGATTGTAAACATTTAGCCCCTTTAGAAGCCAGATCTAAGTGATTATGTTTGCCATGTTGTGTGATATTATTATATGACTCTAGAACAGACAATTCTGATGGGAACATAACAGAGTTTTGCTTCATACAATTTTTAATGTGCAATAAAGATAAGTCACTGAAGAAAAAACAAGCATTTTAGATCTATTAGTGCAACTAGAAGTTTCATGAAAATGTTTGCTTTTCATTGCATCTTAGAATCATGATAGATAGATTTAATTTTGTCTCCTAATATCTTTATTTGCTTCACTATGGGAGGCATTTAGTTTTTCTAATCATTCATATAGTCATTTCTGGAACATTTGCTCTGGACGTCTTTTTAACCCACATTAAGGCAGAACATCCTCATTTGTACGTAAAACAAATGTTACTTTTATTGGATTCTTAGCAGCTAACAAACTAAATAGATGCATGGTGAAACTGAGAAGATGGCTACAAATGTAACACAAAATCATTTCTTGCATAATGCATTTATTCAACTAAAAGATTGTTTAGCAAAAAGAAATGAAATAGGATATTGTTATGAGCAATCAAGAATTTAATAATTGTCCTAATTCAGACTATAGATCCATAGAGTTCATCATTCATTTCCAGAGGGACCAAAAAAAAAATACAGCTGGACAACTTGGTTGTAATGTGGTAGAATTAATCTGGCTGCAGAAATGTCAGTTTGAAAATGGAGCTATATTCGTTGGAGCCCAAGATGTTAGAAATATAATTTACAGATCATTCACCCACTTAATTATGCATTGTTCATAACTGAACAGGTCACAAAAGGCAGACATGGATACACAAAATCCAAATTTCAGCTGTTTCCAGAATGATTATTTCAGAACATAAGAAGAACAATAAGCTAGCTTGAGCCCAGAACTTATCTGGAAAATCAAAGTGCTGTGCATATATCATCCTTCTGCTCTATTTTGCATGTTTCAAATATCATAAATATGTATACATTCTTGGAAATAAAAGTCATTAAAATGAAATACATCTCATTTTCATAGTGCCCTTTAATATACAAACTTATTTTCTTACAGTGATGGAATATAGAAAGATGGATTCCCAGAAGGGAGGGTTGCATTCAAGAGGAGTAAGAGGCAATGTAGTTGTTAGGAAAGATCTCCGTTAGGAGAACGAGTGCATTCAGAGAAGCGTAGTGAGAATAGTGTTGAAGAACACATAAATCAGCATACAGAGACACTGAATTGTAAAACAAATAGGTTTTTACTTTCATGGAAATAGAGGTATACAAAGTCCATCAAACAATCCAAGTCATTCACGGTTAAGACAGTCAGTCATCAACGTTTGCAGTTCAGGGATAATCCAAAAAACACAGTCCAGAATCATATAAACAGTTCAGTACAGAAAGTTTGCTAACAGTTGCAAAACTCACAGTAATTCACGCTGATCAGTACACGACACAACTAAGCAACCAATATTGATTCTGGCTCCATCTTATGGCCACTGGAGGAAACAGCAATCAATCACATTACAGTATTTATTTAAAGATACAAGATTACATTGTTGGTACATCTTGGCTTATATATATTTTCCACCCAACTGTTTAGGTCATAATAGTAGTCCAGATATTTTGTGTGAGAGAAAGGGGGTAAAGATAACAGTTCCCAGAGAATCTGGTACATGCAGATAGTAGACTGCTTAGTCTGGCAAGATTCTGCCTATAGGTGTGGAAATAAAGAACTCAGCTTGGAAGAATCACCAGGTTTCATTCTTGATTTTCGGGCTGGACATATAACAAAAGTCAGGTAAACTCGATCATTTTGAAATTTCGGCAAAATTGCCATGGAAGGAAGAAGGCTGCAGGAACGAAGACTCACAGCAAAAGCTGACAAGAGGAGGAAAAACTATCATAAAGGAATGTGTGAGGCATAATTCTAGACAGAAATGTAATCAAGAAACCATTTGCACATGAACAGGTCCCCTGTTAAATAATCAGATTATTTAATGACAGCTATCAGAAGCCTTGGATTTGGGTGTTATAATAGAAAGTTGGCAGCAAGATGATTGCCTAGGAAGTCTTTGCTTGTAGTTTTTCTGGAAACATCAAATTTATGAATGACAAGTTCTTTTAAACCTGGAGAGAAGAGTATTAATTGGTTAGTCAAATTACAAAGGCAGCTATGACAAACAATGAAATAAAAATTTCATTTTTAAAAGTCCATAAAACAAAGAGAGACATATCCACTGATTTTGATCAGCTGATAATAGATGACTATTGAATAGACAACATGATTAATGTACAGCAAGGTGTTATTTATTTTAGAAACTGTCCACTGTTCTTCTGTAAAATTTGTGCAGATCGTAAAACAGTAAGTTTGTAGAAAGCATTTAAACATATTGACAATAATAATGCATGTTTATACAGAGTAGTAAGAATTTTTTTTTCCTTGGTGTTGTTTCAAAGGCCTTCTCAGGTCATTTCCATTTCTTTGTGTATAAGTATACAATACACATAGAGACTGCTAGGGAAAATCTTGGAGCATTGCACAAAGTTTTCCCATCAACCCTTTGCCAAGCCTATAGAAGAAAATTCTTTTATGAAAAGGAAAACGGAAAGACAAATATTCAAATCACATTATTTCCACCCTAAGATTTCCAAATTCATGCAGATGTGACTCATAACCCAATACAGAATTGTATATACCTAAATCACATTAGAGCCAATTTGGTATGGAGGTTTAAGGCATCAGGCTAGAAACTAGGAGACCATGAGTTCTAGCCCCATCTTAGGTACAAAGCCAGTTGAATGGTTGTAGGCTAGTCATTCTTTTTCAGCCCTAGAAGTAAGCAATGGCAACCCACTTCTGAAAAACTTTTCCAAGGAAACTGTGGGAACTAGTCTAAGTAGAAGTAAACTTGACTCTAATTTCACCAGTTTTCATCTTAGCAGGAATACTTTGGAAGATTTTTTGAATCTACTTTTGCACACGTGCCAATCTTTAAGTCAAATTAAATATCTCTATTGTGTTGGGTAATAGGTTTGTTTGAATATGAGAATACAATTTCGTTATTCATCCAGGTTTCTGTTTACTTATGGAAGATTTGTTACACATTTATAAAATCTAGTTTCAACTTGCCACTGCTATACAATATTTTTGGCCCCCAAAGTTCATAGTCTTTTACCAGAAAACTGGTAAATCTTTGAAATAAAGTAAATGTCAAAGATAGCTTTGTTATCAGATATCAACTTTAATTATCTAAGTTTGTCAGAGGTGACCTATATTATGCCTTTTGCTTAAATATTTTCTTTTGTTTTTAAAAGAAATTAAATATTTGCTTAAATGTTTTCTTTTGTTTTTAAATTTCTAGGCAAAAATTTTCTATTGCTTTAATTTCCAGGCAAAAATCCCAATATATTGTAGCATAAGTTCTAAATATTATGAAAGCAGCCTGCTGAAAAGGACTGAAATTCTATATACCACAGAACAGATGGTAAAGAGCCCTTGAAGAAGCACATTATAGGTCCAGTTTTCACAATGTTTGAATGGTACATCTGGTGTTGCCATTTCAAAGCCCTTATGAAATACTCTTAAGCCACTCTCTATTTTTTCCTAAAGCTCTGCATGATGGAAAATATAAGCAGGTACATTTAGTTGTACTGGTTTCAACAATACATTTGTGAAATTGGGTAAAATAAAAAACCATAATGCACACCTACTCTGAAAATAAAAATTCTGTATGGTGGAATATGGATATCTATATTGCTCAGAAACATGTTTTCTTGAACACAAAGTTATAAGATCACAATATTAGTAGATCAGAATTGAAAGATCATTTAGAACAATACAGCTTACTGTGCTCAAAGCAAGAATCCACTCCTAATAAGTGAATCATTCCCAATAAGTATACTTTCAACTTCTGCTTTGAGACATCCAGCAAGTAATGAGATATTATCAAACTGCTAGCATCTTTTAAAAAGTATTCCAAATTCAAGAATTATAAAGAATGGTTTTCTTCTACACAAAAAAAAACCCCTTTAAATTTTCAGAAAAGTCCTGCTACAGATTCAGTCCTGTAATGGAAATTCTGAACCTTAATTTTGGTTGTACTACCTGTAACATTAAATAACATTAAAATTGTGTATGACTTACTTAACACAGAATTTTAGGATCTTTTTTGCCATGATTATTAAGGAAACACTACAGTGGTTAAGTGAATGTTAAGTTAAGCAAATCCAGCTTCTCTCATTGACTTTGTCAGAAGCCAGTTGGGAAGATTTCAAATGGTGATCATATGAAAGCAGGTTACTGCAAACATTGTAAATACATACCAGTTGTGCACTTGATCATGAGGATGCTCTAACGTTCAAATATATGAGGAAAGTCACTTTTTTCAGTGCTATTATAACTTTGGTCATTAAACAAATGGTTGTAAATTGAGATCTACCTGCATAATCTTTTGTCTTTTTTTCCACCCTCTTAACTAAACATATAGCAATAGCTCTTAGATTTATATACCACTTTATAGTGCTTTCCAGCCCTCTCTAAGCGGTTTACAGGGTCAGCATATCTCCCCCAACAATCTGGGTCCTCATTTTACCACCTCAGAAGGATGGAAGGCTGAGTCAACCTTGAGCCTGGTGGGATTTGAACCGGCAGTCAGCAGAAGTACTGTAGTATTGTAGTACTGCACTCTAACCACTGTAGCACCGAGGCTCTTATCCCATCCTATCAATCTATCCTTGTGGGATTTAACTTTCCAGTCTCCCAATTACCTTTATTACCTATTTTACCCCTTGTCTGAATATACATTGCCCAGAATTGGACACAGTAGACAAAATGCTTTCTAACTAAAGGAAAATAGAATGAAATTATTCTATCCTCCCATGATTTGGAAACATCTCTTGAGACAACATAAAAAAATAGAATTTATTTTTCTGGAAGACATGATATAATGTTGATTCATTTAGTTTCTGATCAAGTACACTTCAACGATCTTTTCCAGATACTATTGATAAGCAGATATCCCACAAAATTTATATTGTTTGATTTATTCCTCCTAAGTGCAGGGTTTTTTAAAATTATTTCTACTAGATTATGTTTTTATTCTGAGCCCAGTTCTCAATCCTGTAATTTTGAATTTCTTGTCTGATTTTGGGATATTATATAGTATATCACAATAAATTTTGTATTATCTGCAAATTTAAGAGACTTCCATTCAATATTTTACCCAATTTACTAATAAAGACTTTTGAAGAATGCTAATCTCAAAATTAAATTTTATTTTAGTCTCTCATTAGTTTTATGAAAAACTGTTTTCACACCTGCACTAGACCCACCAAATTTTGTAGTCCATATTGAGAAAGTTTACTAATCAGAATGACATGGATTAATTGTCAAATGCTTTGTTGAAATGAGGATATACTGTATTATTTCCATAGCATTCCCAGTATCTAATAAGTAGTGCTCTATTAAAGAAGTTATCCAATTAAAACTAAAAGAGATACAAAACTAAACTAAAATTTAGTAAAATCCTGTCATCAGTATGTGATTCATATTTACAATGTCCAAAATATATTTAAATTTGTTTATGTTCAGTTTAAGGCAGAAGTAAAATTCAGCAGGTTCGGAGAACTGGTTGTTAGAAGAAATCTCCTTTTGTTTTTTTCCACTTCACATAGTTAATCCTGTAAGGAAGGCAGGAAAAATTTTTGGTGTTGTTTCTAGCCTAATCTTTATTGCCCTGCTTACAGAAACTGCCCACCCAGTCACATGACCCCCCCCCCAGCCACACCCACCAAGCCATGCCCACAGAACCACTAGTAAAAAAAATTGAATTCCACCACTGGGACTTTTAAACTCAGTTTTAAACTATATCAAACAGAACTTACAAACAAAATAATTTACAGTCTTCTCTTGTAATGTTTATTTAATGTGCATAAGGCAAGAATTTTATTTAAATTAACACGTATTAACAATGACACCAAATTGTATATTGTCTTATATTGGATCGGCAAGTGTCTTAGAATATCTTCAAATGACTTCATATTAAGCTAGGTCTATCAATGCTAGCTAGTCAAGAGAAGTGAGATCTATAGTAATATATTATGGTCAATTCCCGCTTAGATTGTATCCTTGCAAAACCAGCATTCTCCATCAAATACTTTAAAAAGCCAGTTCCCTGTCTTGGAATTTATTTTATTTATTTGTTTGTTTGTATCCCACCTTTATTATTTTTACAAAAAAAAAACCTCAAGAGAATGAACATATCTACCACACCTTCCTCCTATTTCCTCCATAGCAACAACCCTGTGAAGAGAAATTGGGCTGAGACGGACGGACTGGCCCAAACTATTCAGTTGGCTTCGTGGCTAAGACTAGACTTGAACTCATAGTTTCTAGCCTGGTGACTTTACCGTTAGATCAAAGTGGCTCATGTTTCTTCTCTATCTGACACTAAACATCCTGTCATGCATGCAGTCTTCAAATTTATATATTTCTATGTATCTGGGGAGCTTCCTCAAGTATGCAGAAAGTATTACTACAGCAATAGCAATAACATATACCACTTCACAGTGCTTTTCAGCCCTCTCTAAGCAGTTTACCAGCGTACTGGCCCCCAGCAAGTTGGGTCCTTATTTTAGTAACCTGGAAAAATGGAAGGCTGGGTCAAACTTGAATCTCATCAGGATCGAATTCCTGGCAGTGGAATGCAGTGTCAACCTGCAATACTGCATCCTAACCACTGCACCACCATGGCTCTTTACTATGTTTATATTTAAACATATACCATATTTAAAGGTGACCTGTATTGCTTTTAAGTATGAGCCAGCAGTATCTTACATCTGCAGAATAGCCAACACAATCCTAGACTGTATCAACAGAGGGATAGCATCAAGAGCACAAGAAGTGATGATACTGCTTTATACTGCACTAGTGAGGTCACAATTGGAATACTGCATTTAGTTCTGGACTCCATGATACAAGAAAGGTGCTAAGACTTGAAAGTGAAGAACAACAAAGACAATTTTAAAAATCTGAAGGTTAAATTGTATGATGAGCTACGTATGTCTAGTTTAATGAAGAGAAGGTGACTAATAACTATCTGCCAATACTTGAGGGGCTCTCCCAGAGAAGAGGGGAGTCAACCATTCTCCAAAGCACCTGAAGGCAAAACAAGAAGCAGCCAGTAAGAGGAAACTTGTCAAAGAGAACTCCAACTGGAGCTAAGGAGAAATTTCCTGACCATGAGAACAGTTAATGAAATCAGTGGTGGAATTCAATTTTTTTTACTACCGGTTCTGTAGGCGTGGTTTGGTGGGTGTGGCTGGGGGGGTCATGTGACTGGGTGGGGTAATTTCTGTAACAGGGCAATAAAGATGAGGTCAGAAACAACACCAGAATGTTTCCTGCCTTCTTTACAGGATTAACCCTGTAAATTGGAAAAAAAACAAAAGATTTCTTCTAACAACCGGTTCTCTGAACTGTTTAGAAAATTTACTACTGGTTCTAGCAAACCTGCTAGAACCTGCTTAATTTCACCTCTGAATGAAATAGCTTGTCTCCTGGAGTTGTGGGTCCTCCATATCTGGAGGTTTTTAAGAATAAGACAGACTGAACAAACGTGACCAGGATGGTATGATTTTTTTGCCTTGAGCATGATGTGGAATTAGAAGTCATCAAAGGTTCCTTTCAGTCCTATGATTCTATGTTTTATGTTAATATAAAAATATATTTCTGTGAACATTTTCCTCCTAGAGATGAGATGGGAACCCACTCTCCTGGCCTTTCAGAAAGGTGTAAAAACATTGCTTGGGGCTTACAGAAGAGCAGGCAGCCGTAGAGTTTGCTAGCACTCTGAAAGCTCTCCCTCCACTTTTTATGAACTAATATTTTTTAATCCATCATTGCACTGTTTTTATGTTTTAATATTTTTACTGGTATATTGCCTAGAGACCCTCTGTAAAAGTAGATGGGCAGTTTTGATAAATAAATAAATTTCTGGTTCTTCTTTACACTTACGATGCATAGTACCATTTCTGTATTAAGGTAGAGTCTTCACAGTGGCCTTACACTATATATGGGCCCTGCATTTTTTGCAAAATATAAAGTTCTCTAAATATCCAAATAACTTCATTATGAACGTAAGATGCTTTCAGTACCTATATATTGTAGAATACGACTGCTATTCCTCTGGTTGTGGCCTCCTATTTCAATTTCTTCATCCTCCTCTTAGCTGGGGGTGGGGGGTTAGGCTTTTAATTCTTCACTCTCCTCCTTGTCTCCTCGCCATTATTCATCAATTCCTCTGTGTCTACTGATCAGGTCAATCCTGCTGGATGCTTGAAGTATTCTAACCAATTAACACTTTCTTGGTGTCCGTATTGCCAATCGATTAAGCTGCTCCTGCCTGCTGTGAGCGCTTGGAGCAAAGACAGTAGCTGGACCCCAGACACCATGTCAAATGAGAATTAATGAAAAGCTGGTTTAGACTGACAGCTCAAAAGCTTTTGACTTCTGAAAGCCACAAAGAAGCCTTTTCTGGGCTCATTGCAACCTCAAAACACAGGAAAGAAACAACATCTGTCATTAAAGTGTGAAGTATACTTGAAATAAATATATAACAGATAAACAAGAGCAAAAAAATTTACCACCATACTAATATATTCCAGAAGCTTAATACAAAACAGGCAGCAAAAAGAGAGCCAAAGCTCCTACAGTGAAATGAACTGAAATTATTCTATTGTTTTAATGGTTATAAGCTGCCTAGAGTCACCGCTAAGCAAGATGGGCAGCATGTAAATCTATTAATAAATAAAAATCAATTTATAATATTATCAACTGTCATAACATATTTAACAACTGTTGCTGTGTGAGATCAGGAACAACACTCTTTCTCAGATCAGTCCAAATTTTGGGATAATCATTCAACTGCAGCCAATGCTTTATATTTTGACAGAGCTCCAGTCCTGGGTCACACATAAAGTCGATTTAAACCAGGAAAGAGATCTGGTTTAGATGGAAAAAAATGATAAAATGGATTGGCTTGAATTGTGGAATTATTAATGGAAATAAGGTGTTGAGAATTGGTTGCTCTATGTATATGATGGACATAAAGCATGCATGAAAATAAATAAAATTCTTAGTGAGTAGCATTGTGCAGGAACTGAAACAGAATCTACAATGTCCCATTGATGTTTGGAGAATTTAAGGATGTATGTATAATGAAAACTTGTGGAACTATTAGAGGAGTGTTAGTTGAGGATATGAAAGAAAATATACTTTTTATGGAATAATACTGTGCTGTTTGCTGAAAACTCAAATGACTTGTGGCAAATATTAGATTGTATGATGCTAAAAGAATGGTGTTTGCAGATGGCATATGATCTGTAGTGAGAGCAGAGAGCAGGTGGAGGAACACCTGGAAAGGTGGAGGTATGCTCTGGAAAGAAGAGGAATGAAAGTCAGTCGTAGTAAGACAGAATACATGTGTGTGAACGAGAGGGAAGGAAGTGGAACCGTGAGGTTACAGGGGCTGAGATCAAAAAAGTGCAGCAGTTTAAGTATTTGGGGTCAACAGTCCAGTGTGACAGGGAGTATGGAAAAGAGGTGAAGAGGTGAGTGCAGGCAGGTTGGAATGGGTGGAGAAAGATGTCAGGAGAGTTGTGTGACAGAAGAGTGTCAGCAAGAATCAAAGGATAGGTGTACAAGACAGTAGTGAGACCAGCTATGCTGTATGAATTAGAGACTGTAGCAGTGAGGGAAAGACAAGAGGCAGAAATGGAGGTAGCAGAGATGGGGATGTTGAAGTTCTCTTTAGGAGTGACCAGGATGGACAGGATTAGGAAGGAGCACATCAGAGGGACAACTCAGGTTGGCTGTTTTGGGGACAAGGCCAGAGAGGCCAGATTGAGATGGTTTGGACATGTGCAGAAGAGGAGGAGAGTGGTTATATTGGTAGAAGGATGTTGGAGATGGAGCTGCCAGGCAAGAGGTCAAGGGGAAGGCCAAAGAGGAGATATATGGATGTGCTAAAAGAGGACATGAAGTTAATTAGGGCGAGAATAGAGGATGCCGAGGATAGAGTTAGGTGGAAAAAGATGATTGCTGGGGGCAATATGCTGACTCTGTAAACTGCTTAGAGAGGGCTGTAAAGCACCATAAAGCGGTATATAAGTCTAAATGCTATTGCTATTATGAAATCTGTGGCTGTTGGATATTAAAGGTAAGCCCCATTTATACTGAATCCAAACTTGAATTCTTGTGGTACACTCTCTTGTCTGTAGAAGACAATAGGCTTCAAAGCTTATAGGTTGGGGCATGAAGAAGAACTGCTACTGTCCCTTGTTATTTTAATAACATCTACTTTCAGGCTGTTTCCTTTTGATCCAGCTAGCACAGCTCTTGCAGTATTGACTGAATGGATCCTGTCTCTTTTTGGTTAATCACCTAATCACTTGGGTAGAGTGAAAAACCCTGCAAAACTCCGTAGGTTGATCATCATCATTCAATGCACTTAAGTGCAGAATAATCACAAGAGACAAAGTAAAAAGATGCAGCGAAAAACACAGAAAAGACTCTGCAATAAAACAGAATCTGTGTCGAGGTAGCCTAATTTCATTGGCTCAATAGAATTTGTTACAGAATTTGGAAAATCACTGCAATGTAGATATTCTAATAAACAATTCAGGATCACTCCACAAAATAAAGCCCAGAAATAAATGCCAAATAGTATTTCTCTTTCTGTTCCTACCACTGCTCATTTTCCTTCAGTATTTATTTTACACCCAAATGCTGGTGCTCTTTGCTATGTACAACAACAAGAGTTACTCAAGAGGAGGAGGAGTGGAGAGGAGACTCTCCTTAGCATGCAGCTTATTAGTATCATCAATCATCATGGGTGTCATTTCTAAATTCCCCCTCTCTCATCTAATTTGCTAAAGCTAATTCTTTATTATACTACAAAAGCCAGCATGAGAGATGGAACTGATAATGAAAGCTGGCTTGTTCATCCATGCCTAATGTATGGAAGGAATGCATCTCTGCAGGAGTCAGATAACCAGCCTTAATATCTTGCTTAGTCACATCACTTTCAGATGATTGGCAGTCCTCATCTTGTTGAAATAACCAACCCAATCCCATCTCCTACTTCAATTGCTTTCTTCACCATGGGAGTGGAGACATGTCTCACTCTACTCTTGAATTGACACCAACACCACATCCAATGATTCTCACATAGGCAGAGAGAGCTGATTACCTTGTTGGAAGAAATGTCCATGTGGGATCAGTTCCAAGTTGGGAGAAAGACACTGGAAACACGGAGACGGCTTGGAAAGATGGTTTTATTGGTGGAGCAGGCTTGAAGTCCTGGGTGAAAAGGGAAGAAAGTGAGGGAGAGGGCTAGATTTATACCCTCTTCGGCTATGACCTTGCTTCCTGTTCCTGTGGCAAGGGCAAGTATCCTGATTGGTTGTCAGACTCCCATGTGGCTATGGG
>JAEANM010003377.1:0-22503 GCA_017656035.1 Myanophis thanlyinensis
ATGAATAAGGAAGTGTTTCAGCTAACATAGGAATTGTATCAGACCCTTCAGTGAAATCAGCTTCCCAGATTCTCTCTACTGCACAGGGAAAAAAGAAAAAGTTTTCTTCTGGGACTTTTCTTCTGCTAGTAATTAGTTTGGCGGGCCGGATTAAAAAGCCCAACGGGCCGGATATGGCCCGCGGGCTGTAGTTTGCCCATGTCTGGTCTAGACACTGCCTCATACATTACCTTTTGTTCTTTAATCCCACTGTGTTCAATTTTTCATTGTTTTCTGATCAACTCTTCTGTATAACAAAATGGTTAGAAATATGTTATCTGGAATTTTTCTTCTGGCAAGCATTCATTCACAGAGCATATATTTCCAGAGCCTGTCAATTTTTCTTAAAATTTCTATCCGTTGTCTCATGTTTAATAAATTTTCTATCAAATTATGCAAATTTCATCTACTTATTCTATTTTTGTGGTTTATTTCGAAAGCCTGCAACTGTTCACTGCATTTCCTTTGTCCAACATATTTTTGTAATTTTATTATTGTAGATCCATATTCCTTGTTGCATCATATAGTGCAATATTTGTAGCAACTTCTGAAGGTCCTTAGCCAACAACTTTATTGTTGCATATAAAAAGTACAAGTATGTTTATGTAATCAATGACTCACACCAAATAGCTGTTGGCCATGCTTTATAGATTCTCTTTATCACAGAGAAACGATCTGATAACAGGAGACTTGCACCAATTCTTATCACAGACTGATCATTCCTCATGACAAAGAGTTTAATGGGAGTTGCTAACTTCCACAGGAAGAAAGTATTGATTTAAGATGACCTGCCTGAAGTGTTTTGCTGAACATACAGGGTTTTCAGATGGGATTGGGGAATTCAACAATTAGGGCAACTCTATTGAATGTATTGATAGCCTCTTGAATACAAAGGCGATAAATATACTACATAGGGCTGCATCTTTCAGAGTGACTGAGTTTTCTGATGAGTTTTGGGAAATTAACTCAGCAAAGAAATACTTAGAGCAAGCTTGGGGAAAATGAGGTGTGAATACAGCTGAAAATAGGCATGAGCAAAAATTTGAACTGACCTCATGTAATAAGGGTAACAAAGCAAGATTATATTTCTAAGAGATAGGCAATCTATAAATATGATTCAATAACTTTTCACTCTTGTTTTGTCTGCAGAGTATTTGCCCACTGCAGAATTCAGAGAGTCCTAAACTACTCCATAAAATTACAGCTAGAAGTCCCTGCTGGGAAACTGCAATTACCTGGCTAAGCATTTCAGGGATAAGGTTGCTCATGTTTCTCTTTGAAGCTGGGCGCTTGCATTGGAGTGCTAGCTCCAATGATGTTATATGTAATTGGATAATGAAGCATCTGCAAGAAATCAACCAAGCTCATGGAGCGCCAAGGATCTCACCGTATCTTAAAATATTGCAGAAATGACATGTTTACCTGAGTGGGCTTTGAGCCTGTGGCACTTGAAGAATTTAGGAAATTGTTGAGAAAATGTTGGAGCAATAATTACAGCTCTGGAAGACATGTGATATCTGGCAGCTGGGAAACAGGCCCTAGTAAGGAGAAAAACTGCACTGATTGTCCTCATGGTTATGGACTACCATGACTGTCCTCTCAGTGACAAACACTGTCAACCACTGGTTGACAAATACCATCACTGGGCCATCTGTGAGGATTGGGAATTGGAGGCATTTTTTTGCATTTATTATACTTCTATTTGAGTGGGTGGATCTGACCCTGACCCCAAAAATCCTGGCATGATGCTTGGAGTCTGTTAGAGCCTTGATAGGAAAAAAAAGGTTTATACTTAAACCAAGCAAAATGTTGTGGATGTTAAGTCAGAAGCCTGCTGAATCCAGGTTACTATCAAATATAACTCTTAGTAGGGTTATGCTTACTCAGCACAGATTTACTACTTCAGGTTTCTTTTGGATTCTTAGTACCTGTTACAAAAACAGGTGGAAGCTGTAGCCTACACTGCCTTTTGTTCAGCTCCAGTTGATGCATGAATTGTAGATTGGATTACTATAATTTGTTCTTAATGGTGTTGCCCTCAAAGACAACCCAGGAACTTCCTTTGTTCCTGAAAGCATCAGCATCAGCAGTTAAACTCACTGAGCAATCTAGACACTGCAAAGTTACACTATTGTTCTGAGAGCTACATTGATTAGCATGTGTTTTCTGAATGCAGCTTAAGTTATTGATCATTGAAGTTCCTTTTGGTTTGGAGCTTCTGTATCTAAGACATCTCATTTCCCAATTAGAGCCAGTTCTGATGGATGCTAAAGATCCCTCGGTTTTAAATTATAATCAAGAAAAATGCTAAAAGCACCTGAAGCCTAGATTAAATCAAGTAAAATTGAATCTGCAAAATACTTTGTTGCTTTTGCGGGAAGGGTGTGGAAAATAAATAATGTAATAAAAGATAATGTCAAGAGAAGTACAGTACTGCTTCTGGGCAAAGGTTTAGTTGACCACACCCTGTTAAAAAACAAGTTATTCGGATAGGAAAGCTGGTTGATTTACATACCTTCAAGCTGTAGCAAATGGCAAAGTTATCTTGGTTACTTATATTTCTGGAGTCCGTTTCTGCAAATCCAATTATTCTATGGAATATATTGAAATAAAGTATGAGCTTAAAAAAGTAACACATATATCTAGTTAATTAAACATTAGAAAATTTACATGCAATTCACAATATATGGTACATGAAATATTAAGACATTATCATAAATAATGCTTGCAAATAGAAATAAAGCAGCACTATAGCAGACAAAATCAGAATTATTGATTATTAAGTATAGTTAGATAAAATCTACCAGTACCTGAACATAAAGAACTCTGAATAATAAGTTTACTGCCTACTTTGTTTACATATCATTGATCTCAAAAAATAGTTGCTTAAGGTGTGGTAAGTACTGAATAAAGGTGAAACAAGTGTATTCTGTATAAATAGTTTTAATTACACTACCACTAAATATGCCCGGAGCCAGATAATTATTAGTGTATATTTCTTCTTTGTTTCCTCACAATATCTCTTCAGGGTCATTTTTATGGATTGTGACATATTCAGCAGAAATTATCCAAACTTTCAAGTCTTGTGTCCTCCAGATGGACTTGGACTCCCATAATTACCATCCATTATGCAATTCTTAGGTTTAGAGTTTTAACACATTTATTTGGAGAGCACCACTCTCTGTTAAGTGGATGCCATCTAAAGCAAGAATGAATAGGCTATAAATGTTCTCCAAGATTATTTGCTTTCATCAATCAGATAAAGCAAATCTGCTCAACGGTAGTTCTACATTCATTGAGGACAGTATCTTAAATAAATAGACCCTCTCAAAGAGTCAGGGCTTACTGATTGAGCTGAAACTACTACATTAAAGGTAGCAAAATATGTTCTTAGACCATTGTGATATCAGTTAATATATTGTTTCATATAGATTATATGTGTAAAGTTAAGGTGCAGCAGCATTCTGTATGCATCAGTTTGCAGTGTTGACCCCTGTGTCTTGACAACTAGAATCATGTTTATGCTGTTTGGAAAGCTATTCAACACGTTTCATAGAGAGATCTTTGAATGCTTTGTTTCTTGTCATCAAATATTTGCAGTCAGTAAGGCTACTGTAATCTAAAATTGTGGTTTATAGTTACCTTAACTGCAGAGATCAGAAAAGCTGAGGCCTTCACCATCATTAATATCAATCCTTTCTGTGGTTGGACTGTGGTAAGTGAAAAATAGGGAACAGTTGCCAGGAGAAATATGAGCATTTGTTTCTTCAGGCCGGGCATGCTGAAAGATTGTCATTGAAGTTTGTATATGTTGTGTTTTGCTTTGCATATTCCCCCAGAAAATCAAGGGTCATTTATTTGTAATGACTACCGTTCTTGATTTTTCCTGTGAGAGGTATTGTACAAAATTTTTATTTTTTATAACTCTGTATTGTGATTTCTATTATTATTAGAGATAATTGCCATATATGAGAGTTATTTCTTTAGAATCTCAGGAAGGTGTTTCAGCAAGATAGTGTTAATGCTATCAAAGTCTAATCAAGAATTTGTTGATTTCCAACAGCTGATGGGTATAAGTACTAAGAGGCTTTTCTAACTCTCTCCCCCCCCCCCCCCCCAAACTAGGCTTTTGCTCAGTTTGATCCTGAGGGTGATGGCACAGTGGATGTGGAAAATATGCTGGAGGTTCTCAAGAGTTCCAGTGGTGCAAATTTGCAAGGAGAGCTTAGTCACGTAATCCGGCAGATGCAGAGTTGTTCACTTATTCCAGGTAAGAAAAAAGGAACATGTTCCTCTTATCTTCACTGAAATGATCTTTGATTTATGCACTGAGAAATCTTTTCACTGAGGCCTTGGAGAGTCCTGGTTTAGATGGATACAGCTTTTAAGAAACGTGATGTTTCATACATGCATATATACTTTGTCTACTGCCTGAAATAAAATAATATTTAAGTTCATGGAGCTCTTCCAAATTTCTAGAGAAAACAGTGGAACAAAGTTATTTTTTCAATGCCCTTACTTTATCTCCATGCCCTTACTTTATCTCCAATTTTTTTTTTAAAAGCTAACTGAACCTCACAACTTGGAGCTGGAAACCTTTATAAACATACCTACAATTAAGTTTAATATGAAACTGTGTTCATAAATCCTAAGATACATTAAACAAATCAGGCATTAGTTGTCAATTTAAGGTATTAATACAGTGGAACCATTGATTATTTTTATATGGATACATAATCAAATCATGGATAGCATTTAAATCATGACATGTTTATGCTAAGCGATAGTATCTGATTCCAAGCAACCAAAATTAACTCATGCATTTATAGCATTTATGCTTAAAATAACCTTTTCATGAGTTTTACCAGAAATAGTTTCTCTTTTTCCAGCTCTATTTGATTGATTGATTATGTACCATAAAGTTGTTGTCAACTCAGACACTACATAGCTAGGTCTTCCAATAATACATTCAAAGCCACTATGAGTCCTTCTGTTTGACTACTAGTCATCCTCTTCTTCTTTCTATCTTTCTCTGCATTAGAGTTTTCACCAAAGAGATAGGTCTTTGCCTAATGTGTCTGAAGTAAGATAATTTGAATCTGGCCATTTGTGATTTGAATGAGAACTTTGGGTCAATTATGTATTCTCAGGATATTCTCCAACACTCAATTTGAAAGCACCTATAATTTCCATTTGTGATAAAGTTTTATTAAACTCCCAGAGTGAATAAATATAGGAAAGGATATGGTAGCATAAAATGAATTTTCTCACCAACTTTTATATGCTTTTCCCTAAGGATCTTCTCTTTTTCTTGCAGGTTTTATAGATATATTTTCAGACTCAAATGAGCGCCTTAGTCTTCATGCTACTATGATTCTTAGATTCCTGCATCGACATCGTATCACCAGCACTGTTATCCCATATCCAGTCTTGGAATACTTTAACAATATTTGCACTATGCGATCTTCTGTACTAAAGGATTCTTTAGATCGACTACTCCTAAAAGAAAAGGGTATTAAAAATTAATTTTTAATAGATTCACTTTGGGCTTACTTATTTAAAATATTTATATCCTGTTTTTCTGTCACTAAGCCTTGAAGATAGTTTTCAAAATTTGGTACTAATGAAGTCTGTATTGAACTGACCATCAAAAAGACATATACTTCAGTTGCAATTGATTCTTCTACATTTGGAATGCATCACTTACACACACACACACACACACACCTTACTTTCGTCCTTCATCTCATGGTAGCATCCTAAATTGGGCTTCCAATGCTGATATTATAAAAAAGACAGGCTTATATGAGAGAAGGAATTTGTTGAAATTCTCCTGTAATCAAATATCAGACAGATAGTTTGGATTTATAATAATCTAACTTTTGTATTTGGATTTGATAAAATTAGTTAGTGATGTGTTGGCCTATGTGCTTTTCTTCAGTTCCCCTAATATTTACAAAGACAATGATTTAAAGCAGGATTCCCCATAGTGGTCAGTATCAATTCCCAAGGGTCAATGGGAGTTGACCAAAAGTGGTTGATGATACCGTTATTTATATGATTATTTATATGATTAGTTAAATGAGTATTGTTTTCATATAATAAATGTTTTGGAGGGGCAGTCAAGGAGCAATCTCAAAATTCATGAAGAGGTTGATGAGCTGAATAATTTGGGGATCCCTGATTTATAACCATGCTTATAGAATTACTTTTCCCTAATACTCTTCTTTTCCTGGAAGGATTGTGTGGCTAAAGAAGCAAGATGCAGCATTGTGTAATTGTTAATTTAGGCAAGTGGATTTGTATGCTTTTAAGTGGAGCAGAGCCAAAACCACTTAGTGTTCTAGGTGTTTATTTCTTTCTCATTCCTCTTCTAAGTAAAAGGCCATTTTGCGGAATTTTCCTTAAGTGTTCTGCAGCATTTTGGAGGTGGCCATCTCTCTTCTGTACTTAAAATGACCTAGAACAATACTCGGACTGAAGCATGAAGGAAGGTACAAACAGCAACTATTCCATGACCATAGCCAGTACTGTCCTTTGCTCCTTCTTGAAAAACTTTAGAAAAAAATTAATTGCTCTTTCATTGCAGCAGAGGCCCATTCCTGAGAAACCATTGAGTAATGTTTCTCACACTCTGAAAAACTGAAGTAAAATTATTCCATACATTGCTCACAAAATAGTGTGGTGAATTTGATTTGCGCAAATCAGTCAACAGTTTTGTTTGGATTTTTTGTTTCGTTATTCAGACAAGTGCACATTTGTCAGCAAAACTGGGGAAGAAGTGCTTCCCTCTTTTTTTTAATCAAACTGAATAGAGACAGCTACAGATGTCGAAAACCACAAACAAGAAAAATATTAAAAATTAATGTAGAAGTAGCAGGCTTGATAATCGCCATACAGATGGGTGGGTGATTTTTTTCTTCTTCAAATTTTAGTTCTGTTCTCTCTGGGATGACACTTTAGAACAGTGGTGGCGAACCTATGGCACGTTTGCCAGAAGTGGCACTCAGAGTCCAGCTCACCTCCACTGCATTTTTCCATGACATTTCTCGCTAAATGATGAAACAGAAGCTCACGAAAGAAAAAGATCACGCCTCTTGCAGAGCTGCCGGTGTTGTGATGGCCCGCCTCCTGTCATGCCTTGCGGTTTGGGCACTCAGGTCTTCAAAGATTCGCCATCACTGCTTTAGAATATGGCTTACAAACTGTATTCTGAGTTTGTGATGCCACATTTTGAGGATAGCTGCCATGAAAGGAGAGAGCAGACATTTACAAAGAATGGGGAACAGATCTATCTATCTGATCATCCATCTCAGATGTATGTCTCTAGGAAGTTAACAATTGAAAGCAGAACAGTATGCAAATTGCTAATGGCATTTGTTGATAATGAGTGTTTCTGATTCTCCTGTTTGTCCATGTATCGGTTCATTTTACAGAGAGCCCTAGTGATTTAAATGGAAACCAGGAACTGGACAAACTCAAATCAGTTTCTAAGTGCTACACCCATATAGAAACCTCCTCTAATTCAGCCGATATAGACAAAATGACAAATGGAGAAACTTCCTCTTTCTGGCAATCGGATGGGAGCGCTCGATCACACTGGATACGGTGAGACCTTCTTGCTAAATATTAATAAACTGCCTGAGATGGCTAGAATAAAATCTGACTTTCATTGAAATTTATTTATAATTCTGTTACTACAAGACTCCCAGGTGTTAGGGGTGGTACAACTGGATTGTGTTCATTTAACCAGCCAGGGTTTTATAATACTCGTAGATTGTGCCTGGCCTGAGCCTAATGCTGGCATTTACTTAAAATATCTGAACTCTGACCAGATAGAAATCTGACCTGGCCAAAAAAAAAAAAAAAAGCATTTTTCTCATACCAATTGATGGATCTGAAATAGCATACTATGATTATTTCAGGACTATTAGTTAATTGCTTGATATGTTAAATATTAAATGATAATTAAATGTCAAATGTTAAATTATATGTTAAATTTGCATAAGAGAAACCTTTTTCTAAAGGGAAAAATCTTTTCCCTTTTCAGTTCAGAATTATGCCTTCTTGTATCAGAGAAAATTTCAATTTTAGTTAGATTTTATGTGTAGTGTATATTATATACACATATAATATGCATGCTATTTATTACAAATAATTTAATCGCAGAATAAGAATGATAAAAATATTTTAAAATAAAAGTAGGAAAAATGCCTGGATAAAAGCAGTGCGTTAAAAGACCAAGGTTAATGGCTGGATATGGCTAATACACGGTTGGAATTTTAAAAAAATTCCTTAAACATGTAACTTTTATCAGTCTACAATGCAAATTCTATACATTTCTGATAACCAGTTTTAGGTACATGGAATTTTATTTCTTGTTAAGTGTGTATTTGTTCCTTCAATTTATATAGCAACCCATCTCAGATTTTTGATTTTAGGCAACTGACAAGAAATTATAACAGTTACAAACATCATAACATAAAAAAACAAAAAAAACACAACAGCCAAGATAAAACTATCCAGCACAATCATTCTGTAAATCTATATCTGTAGCAGTATAACTAGGAATGCAGCTTAAATGTTGCAGCCTTTGGTTTTCTCAAGATTCATTGAAATGGAAACATTTTATCTTTCTCATGAAATTTAAGCCTATCAACTGATATAGTCATGCTTGCTATGTTACCTTCTGTCAAGTAGACTACAGTTGAACCTATTTTTGTATTGGTTGCTGAGAAATGTGAGAATTGAAGGCATTCCTCTTGGTTTCTTCATGTTTTCATAAATAATGCTTATATTAAAAGTTTCCATAACAGGGATGTATCATCACACCTTAATTCTCCAATGTTTGTGATTTTATATTTCTTTGCATATATTCTTACTTCGCGAGCC
Organism: Myanophis thanlyinensis; assembly: GCA_017656035.1. Taxonomy (NCBI): domain Eukaryota; kingdom Metazoa; phylum Chordata; class Lepidosauria; order Squamata; family Homalopsidae; genus Myanophis; species Myanophis thanlyinensis. The sequence goes on from JAEANM010003377.1 coordinate 8,932, forward strand.
ACTGAGGTCCCTGTGGTTGCAGTTGATAAATAAACCTTTTCTTTCTGCCTTGCAGTTTAAAGATGAAGCCAGATGTCATTCTGAGGCACCTCTCCATTGCTGTTGCAGCAAATGACCAGAGTTACATGCCCCAGCAAATTACAGTAGCAGTTGGAAGGACTCCCAACAATCTCCAGGAGGTCCGAGATGTTCACATTCCCAGCAATGTTACTGGATACGTGACATTGTTGGAAAACGCTAACATTAGTCAGATGTGTGAGTCAATAACAATACAGTTGACTTTTTTTGCTGTTTTTTTTTAATTTTAAGTAAATTACTGAATAACTTGGAAGCTAAAGGGAGAACCTTATTTGCAACATTTTAAAATGTTGCTTTTTCTACCAAATTATACAAATACAATTGCAAATGCATTATTTGTGTTGCAGCTTACTCTTCCTGTCCCTGAATAGGAATATGTAGGGAACTCGGGGAAGGCAATTATATTTGTCCTGTCTTGTGCTTTTAAAGAAGGTGCAAGCAGCCATTGCTGCTATTTACTAAAGCTGAATGAGAAAGATCACTCTTCACTCTAGCTTTCTCTATGAGAAAGAACATATTCCTTTCTCTTTTGTTAAGAGGTTGAAGGAGATAGAAGCATCCAAGGCACTGCTGTGGCTCTCTGCAGATGTGGAACCTGAGGAAGCTTTGTTAAAGGTGTTGATAGAGAAAAATAATATTTCTTCCTGTTTGTTGAGAAGGAAGTTAGTGGTAGTTGAGTCTTTCTGCAAATTGGGCTTTTAAAGAAATTGCAACCACTATCTCCTGTTGGCTTTTAGAATGAAAAAGAGACTGTCCTCAAAATATTTTTTCTCTGTGGTCAAGTTGGATTTTTTTTTTCCAGAAAATATCTGTGAGGTTCCAATATTGCTTTCTTAAAAAAAGAAACCTGTAAAATAGAAAATAGTATCTTTTCTGAAGAACCTGAGAGGAAAGGGGAGGGAGCTTTACACAAGTAGGAGATAGACATAAAAGGGGATAATCTCTTAATCGAGAGGATGTGTTCTCACCACATTTTATATCAGATAATTTAATTATAAATCTGTTTCCTCCTAGTAGAACTTTCATCTGTTCATAGCACATATAAATAGAGTTCTTTATTGGCCAAGTGTGATTGGACACACAAGAAAGTTGTCTTTGGTACATAAACTTACAAAAATACTTGCAGAAGTGAAATTATTTCTCAGAATTCTGTCCTGAGATTGAGATTGTGGCTTGGTCTATTGCAAGCATCATTATCTATGCAAACAGCAGCCTTGAATCTTTGGCTGCTTATTTGTGTAGAAATGGAATAGAGCCACTTAAAAATAAGATGGTGACTTTTACATAAGCAGGCACTTTAATAGTAATAAATGATGTCAGTGGAGACAGGACATAGATTATTGGGAGCACTAACACAAGAGCCACTCTGGGTTTTATAATACCCAAATAAAGTTATACTCAGGACTCCATATACATACATATGTATACATGCCTAAAAATAACCCAAAAAATGACAATTATTTGGAACTTTCCAGTATGTACAGAATGTTGATGTACCAGTTTGTTGTAAAGAGGAAAATTTCCCGCACTTAAATAAGTTTGGGTTTCTCTCGTATGTTTCATAGTGTAAGAAGAAGGTGACAGCACTTTCTCCTGTTCTTTTCCAAAATCTCCCTCCTTTGAACTCTGAACTTTGTGCCTGCAACATTTTAGGAATCACTAGAATTTCTCTTTGGGCAATAGTCATGTATCATAATTATAAGTAACCCTTAAATACATATGCTGGCAGTGACAATCAAAACAAAATCATTTTTTAATAAAGGATTTGCTGCCTAGGCTGGTTATATCAGCAATGTTCAGCATCAGTCTATGAGAACAGACACAAGAGGAGACCCATTGAAGTAGATATGATAGGGCTGAAAGAATTACATTAGGTGGAATATTTCTTAGGTTTGTCTAAAAAATGTTTTCACTTTAAAACAGTTGTGGTGGTAGTGAAGCCCTGTTTCAGAATAATTAAACAGTGATACTATAGGAATAATGGAGGCTAATCCTTTATGTTCCCTTCTGCCACTTTTAAAAAAAACTATACTATTATCTTCCCACCCCAATGCATTATTACTGGGTGTATACTTTCCTCTGTGATTAATAATTTGAGGGACGGTAATTGGATCAGAAAAACAGTGCAGGTTGACTTGTATCCTGATCCAAATGGAATTCTACTTCCCTTTTTGTAATTTCGGGTTTTATTTCCCCCCTTAAGTAACTACTTTAACAGATACCTTGGCCACCTGCCAAACAAAGTTCTTGATCTATATCCATCTGCTGTTTTCCTTATGCATTCTTAATTCCTTGTAAATGCATTCTTAATTCCTTGTAATATGCATTCTTAATTCCTTGTAAATTTGATTGATTACTTAGATGTAAGAATTTATTCTTCATATTGGCAATTGAGTTCTGAATTCCAACCTTATAATCATTGAGAAGAAATAATGCTCTGATCAGTCAGAGATGGTAAATTATTTGTTCTAGTTTTCCCCCCCCCTCTTTTTTTTTTTTAGTAGAACCCCAAGAATTGAACTTGCAAACATAAGACACATCAGTCTCAAATGGCAGAACTTAGTTCCTACTAAGTTATCATGGTATCATAGGAGTTGTTCTCATGGTGCTAGGATATTAATTTGCTGAAATTGTCTGGTGTTGGTGCTTTTTATTTCAATAGACTCATACAGAAGGATATACCAGATGATTTGATTTATATTAATCCAGTTAGATTATGGAATGCCATTTTGCAATTCTCCAAAGCCCAAAACCAGAACTGACATTGTCACAGGAGTATTGCTAGCCATTTAAAATTCTTACGTTTGATAGACATGAGAACTATGTAGGTTTCCTTTGCTTTTTTTGCTCTTAGATCATCCATATCTTTTTCCATATAAATTCAGAGGGGGATGTTGAGTGTTTGTGTTCAGCACAAGTACAGATACAAATGTACCCTGCTGGAGATAATGTTGCAGTGTTTGCTTGCATTTAACTTGCTTGCTTTCCCACTGTTAAAAGATTCATAGTCTAGTCATTTCAAGGTCATGATTCTAAAAGAGTCTAGTATAGTTTTCAATTGATACCTTTTGAGCTGGCAAGGACTTACTTATTTCTCTGATGCTTCTTATGAAAGCATCTATTCATTACTCTTGGCATGAGAAATGATTAAAAATCAATACTTAGAATGACTTCTGAGAAAAAAATTACTATTACTACAACTGCAACAACAAAAGTGTGTAGTTTTTCCATTGTAACCTATTTATGAAAATGGCTAGACGTTTACTTTTTCTAAATTATCAATTTTTCCCACTGCTTCAAGACCACACTCACCTTTCACATTCCCCATACCAACTGCTTTACGTAAGATCTTCAGAAAGTAGTCCTGCCTCAAAAGACACCATGAGCCAAATGAATTCAACCTTTTGTTAGATTTGCTAACTAGGAAGACATATCAGTATTCCCTGAAGTAATCGAGATTATACCTAGATGCAATTGTGTCTTTTAAAGATTAATTCAACTGTAGCTATGTGCCTTCAGAACTGTTCTTAAAATGGTGTATCAAGAACTGACTGACTTCTGAAATTTTCAGTTTGGCACTTGACTGGAAGAAATTACCCTTGTTTGATATTCTTGACAGATGTACAGATTAACATCAAGCGTTGCCTTAGTGATGGATGTGACACAAGAATTCATGGTCTCAGGGCTATTGGGTACCAAAGAGTGAAAAAAGACTGTGTCTCTGTGTGTGATGCTTCAGCAATCTGGTACTGGTCACTTTTGACCTCTCTGGTCACAGCATCCATGGAAACAAACCCTGCGATTGTTCATGCCATTCTGCAAAATACCCAGTAAGTTTTTCAGCACTTTCCTTAAATCACTTCTCCGTTTTGTAATGTGAACATATCTTCTTGTATATTCCTTTATAGCATTAAAGAACAGTATTAATCCATATTCACATTTAACCTAGGTATTGAAGTAGGTCAGTCTTACCCAAATTTGGGGTAAGGTGTTGGTTATCACCTTTAAAGCGCTCCATGGCTTGGGGCCCGGGTACTTATGGGACCGTCTGTTGCCACTGTCAGCCTCCCGCCGACCTGTGCGTTCCCACAGGGCTGGCCTCCTTGGGGTTCCTTTGTCAGGACGATGTCGCCTGGCAGCCCCAAGGGTTCAAGGCTTCTCTGTGGCGGCACCCTCCCTCTGGAACAAATTGCCCCCGGAGATCCGGCCATTACGGACCTACAGACCTTCCAGCGCGCACTGAAGACCTTTATGTTTCAACAAGCCAGTCTGGCCTAGTACCGTCGGTTGGGGATTTTAAATTGGTTTTTAAATTGGTTCTTAATTTTTGCATGCATTTTAAACTGTTCTAATTTTAAAAAAAATTAAATCTTAATTCAATTGGCCTTAATTTAATTTAATTTTAATTGTTTTTTGAACTGTCTATCTGTGTGTTTTATTGGCTGTACACTGCCCCAAGTCCTTTGGGAGAGGGGGCAGTATATAAATTTTGACAAACAAACAAACAAATAAATAAATTTGGCACCTTCCAGGCTTTATCTCTCAGCAGTAATCATAGTGGCTGAGGAAATATGGGAATTGGTTCACCCATCTAGAGGGCATTCAGGTACAAAGGGTTGCTCTGCAGCTTATGTTTGGAACTTTGAATGACAGCATGTAAATATTTTTAATCCAGAAATGCAAAAAAACCTGATTTAAAATGATAAACTTTGTTGGTTTAGAACAGTTTCCTTTATTCATGCTGCCCCTTGTCCTACAGCCTATAAATTTTATAAATACATGTTCCTTCACTTTTATAGAGCAATATCTAACTGCTCTTGTACAAAAAGCAAGATAGGAAAATCAGATGTGTTATCCTTTGCTGGTTTGTCTGCTTTAGAAGCAATGCAACTCATTAAGTATCTCCATTTAGATGGATGATTTTTAAGTGATTTTAAAATACTTTGTTATGCATCACAGTGAAAGTTAAAATTCCAAAACAGTTTAAAAACTGAAAGCGATTGTTTTAAAAAATAAAATTGTATGGAGTTATGTAATTCACTTAATCACTAACTATTTTCTTCATGAAGTGAAGAAAAGCTGCAGGCAACATAAAGATATTAACTGCTAGCCTAGTGGCCAAAAGATTCAAGGTCCATATACTATAAATGCTACTTTATAGATAACCATGTTGATGGTCAGCCAGTTTTTAAATGCATCTTCAGGGAAATACTAAGAAGCGCATCACAGGACTGGATGGCATGGATTAAACCAATATGATTGCAAGCCAGGATGTTTTTGTTTTTCATAGAAATTAATTTCCTTGAATTCTCTGTAGAATAAGCTCTCATGATGGAGCCTGTTGTAGGGCAGGAGTATTAGAGTAGTAGAGTATTCATTAACTTCTTTCAGGAACCTGAATGGCTAAAAACAAGCAGAGAGATTGCTAAAACACAAAGTAAAAGCAAATGTAATTAAGTCTCTTGTTTCTTTGTTGCCTGATTCTTGGACAAATATTACCCGTTATGGCTGTCCTTTTTTAGATGGGCTTGAGGCAATTACTGATGGCCTGCTTTTTTTTTTCTTTCTCTCTTCCCCTCTAGGAAGGCATTGCAACATATGCCACCTCTGTCTCTGTCTCCAGGCTCCACAGACATTTCAAGTTTCTTATCTTCCAATGTTTTGGAAGAAGTGGACAATTTTCTTCTGGGAATTACCAGGTATGGTAAGGGTTAAACTAGAATATAAAAAGTGGGAAGGAGGAAGAGGAGAATGGCAAGGTAGAATAAATTACATTTTTTTTAAATTTAAACATTCTTTTTCCATTCCAGTTACTGTGCCTCTCCAGAAGTAGAACTTACGCTGCTAGCTTTTTCTCTAGCCAGAGGGAGCCTGACCAAGGTGTTGAATTCACTTTGCACAATTGCTGGCCACTTGGAAACCACTTATAAGGCTGCTTCTTTAATTACTTCCATGGCTACAGTCAGGCAAAACCTGCTCTACAAATATGGTAACCATCATTGGAAACTTTGGGCTTGGGGATGTTTAGTCCTTTCTGTGCCATAATTTGGTAGATAACCTATTGTTGCCGCCAGGAGTTTGTCTTGTTTCTCTGCTAGCCTTCCACAATCCACAAACCACAGCACAGCCCACAGGCCACCTGAAGTTTTCCAGCATTCCACACATCTCTGAAATTATACTGATGAGATCCCGTGGCAACATGGCCCACTTTATACTGTATAGGGCAATATTTGTGAGCAAATTAAAGGTGGGAATGAATGTGGGAAGCCTCTGAAAGTCAAGTCATTTCTATTTCCATCTTTAATACTCCCATTTCCAACAACCATGAAAGCCATTTTTGTGCTAAGTATCATGAGCATTATTTTGTGTGTGCCCCTCCCTCTCATGTTGGGAGGTTTAAGGGGGAGAACGAAAGAGGTTTGCCTCTCAGAAGCTTTAGTCCCCTTTCCACTCTTTTTTCAAGCTCCAAATGATTCCGATCCCATTTGAATATCTTAAGCTCTGTGTTATGCTGACTTTTGTGGAGTCAAACCATCAAGATGCTTTTGAGCAGTGACTCAGCCAAATAATTTTTTTATATTAGTAAAATTTAATTCAGTCTTTTGCATTTAAATCCACATCTGATTCTTCTCCCCGTTTTCCCCTGAGGTTGACTACTTCCCACAGCATCTTTGTTCACTCAGTTTAACACCTTACTAGATGAAAATACAGATATTACTCAGCTTACAACATTTTGTTTAGTGACTGCAGTTAAATGGCACTGAAAACTTATGGCCGTTTTTCACATTTACAACCGTTACAGACTCCTTATGGTCATGTGATCAAAATTCATCCTTTGGCAACTGACATGTACTTAAGATAGTTGCAGTGTCCTGGGGTCATGTGATTACCTTCTGAAACTTTCTGACAAGCAAAGTCAATGGGGAAACCAGCTTCACTTAATCATATTACTAATTTAACAACTTCAGTAATTCTCTTAACCATGGCAAGAAAGGTTGCAAAATGGGGCAAAATTCATAACAACTGTCTTCCTGAATTGTGGGCATAAGTCGAGGATTACCTGTACAGGTGTTTCTTGAACAGTGATTATAATGCAGCACTTGTACTGTTGGACATATATTTGGAAGAATAAATCAAAGTTTTTCTTTCAACCACATCCTTCCGCTTGTAAATGTTGGACCTGGAGTCATCCATGTGGACTTAAGCTGAAAGAGTAGAGGTTATTCTGAGTCATTCTCATCCCACTCTGTTCAGTTAGACTCAATTGGGCACTCTGTGTTTCTTCATAAAGCTGCTCTGCTTTTTCCAGGAACAGCCCTGCAGCTCACTCTGCAAGCTTGTGATGTCAAAGGGAAGGAAGACAAATCAGGACCTGAAAATATGCTCGTGGAACCATGGACAGGAGATGGTAAGGCCTTCCTTTGATTCTCGTTTTCAGCTCAGTAAAAACATATCCATCTTGCTCTTTTGCCTCAGATAGAGATACCAAAGAGCCATACAGTAAAACAGTAATTTAGGATATCAAAAACCCAATAAACAGAAAAGAGCAATGATGTCAAAAAAAAATACAAATCTATGACTTCACAAGACAGCCATCATCATGATAGAAAGTGGTTTTCACTTATCATAAACTTTGCTTTTACAGTGGTAAAAGCCGGAAATTTGAATTGAGGCTGGAAACAAAAGCAATGTGTCAAATAACAGGCATTTTTAAAAACATTTTCTCAGACATATTATGAACAACCAAAAGCTTTTAGATGTTGTTCACAGCCAACTCCATATTCAGCATATTGCAATAGAACTGGGCATGTGTAACAGTGGCTTGAAATACCATTGAAATTGAAGTAGTCCTTGGTTAATAACAGCAATCGGGACTGGAATTTCTATCACAGACATAAAGCACAGCTGCATATGACCATGCTGCTTAGTGACAGCAATTATGCAACTTCTGGTTGCTGCTGTTAGGCAATTCCTGCAACATTACATAGCTGCCATTTGCAACCTCCTACTGGCTCCCCCATTAATTTTGCTTGTTGGAAGCAAGCAGTCAAGGTTACAAACAGTAATCACATGACCATGAGACACTTGCGATGTTGTAAATGTGAGCCAGTCACGGAGCACTGAGATTGTGATCAATAACATAGATACATCTAGAATTTCAAGGACCGGTCATAAGTATCACTTGTTCAGTGCTGTTGTAAGTTTGAATAGTCACTGAATGAGTGGTCATTAAGTGAGGATCATCTTTGCATTTTATACATTAGCCATCAGGAGTAAAGCAAGTTCCAAGAGCACACTCAAATTGCGAACTTAACTCTTAGACACAGTTAAGTTTTAATTAATGTGCACACCAATTGCACAATCTCAAGCAAACATATGTATCAAGGTGGAAAAGTTTGTTCTGAACATTCCAGATAAGTGGTTGCTTATTCTGCTTTATCCAAAGGCTTCCTGACAGAGACCGGAAAAAGACAGGCCAGCATCATTCTCTCAACTGGGACAGAATCAGCCTTCCAGGTCACACAAATCAGAATAAAGGTCTGAGTACTCTTCTTAAATATTTTTTGTGAATCTCTTAGTTTTTACTTTTAATTGCATGGTCTTATCAGTAAGATAAAGTTTTGCTCATTTAGCTTCTTGTAAGCTTTAAGGTTTAGCCTGATATTAACAAGTGGGGCAAACAAGTTTGTAGAACATATATTTCAAACAATAAAATATTAACAATAGGAATAGGGTTTTTTGGGAGTAGGGAATCCATAATCATTTTATTTAAGAATTGAATTAGAAATGGGCTGGTCACATAGCAAGAAGAACTGATGGCAGGTGGACCAAGGCAGCCATAGAAAGGATCCTGCGTGATAAAAAAAAGTGTCCACAAAACAGACTTAAAACAAGATGGATCCAACATCATCAGTAGGTATTGCAGGCCCAGATTGGCAAAAGAAAGCTCAAGACCATATAGGTTGGAAACATGCGGAAGAGACCTTCATCCTGCAGTGGATAGACAATGGCTAAAATGAGGATGTCGATGATGAAATTAACAAGCAGTGAATATCTGTATCCTCTGCTTTTATGAATGAGTTAGATAATGCATCAAATCAATTTGCAAGTTGAGAATATTATTTACTTGGAATAAGGTTATATGGAGTTTATATGAGCTAATCTCAGAAGAGTCATTTTGTTTTTCTCCTCTTGGTTTGTACGATGCTAAACACCCTTTTTTTCTTCATAGGTGCGGAGAGGAGCAATTGGAGCCCGATGTGGACTGGTATTTGCTTACAAATCCTCTTCAGATAAATTTCAGGCAGATGAGCATTTCAAAAGATTTGAGAGCTTTGACAAATGGAAACTAGAGGATTTCCGACACTTCCTAAAAACACGGTACTTTTTAAGCAAATGTGTCTCATTAACACATGTTATTATGCTGCCTTTTATTAAGTTAGTCTATAAGCTTCTTTCATTGGCAGTAACTCCCCAGGAGCTCAGTAGACAAAAGCCTTGCCTATCACTGCTTACTTGCTCTTTTTAACTGAAAAGACCAACAACTGACTCTGGGGCTTTCTATGCAGGCTCTTTGACTTGTGACATTTCCCTGAAAAATAAGCATGGCAGTCTGTTGGGACAGAAGACACAATCCCAACAATCAGTTCAAGCTTAAAATGTCACATTTGATCCACAAGCTCAGTTCTAGCCTGTACCTCTTGTCATGCTGCACAAATCATGCTAAAAAGGAATGATAGGCATGGATATCTTTGCCTTAAAAAATACAGGTAGTCCTTGATTTACAACCACAATTTGAACCAGAATTTCCATTGCTTAAACAAGGCGGTTGTTAAGTGAGTTGTGCCTGATTTTTATGACTTTTCTTGCTATGATTGCTAAGTGAATCACTATAGTTGTTAAATGAATCACAAAGCTGTTAGATGAATCTGGCTTCCCCCATTTGTTGGAAGCTGGCTGGGAAGGCTGCAAATGGTGATCGCAGGATGAAAAGCGAAATATCTTCAAAGAAAAAAAACCCCAGAAAGTCCAGTTGCCTCTTGAAAAAGCACTTTTGGGACAGGACCTGTTTGAATAATCCCAAAATGCTGGATATGGGAGAATGGATTTTACTTATTACTGCAACTGAACATTAGAAAATTCTTGTTAACAGTAAAAACAATGTGACGGTGGAACCCATTATGCAGAGAACTGGTGGGCTTTCACAGAATGTGTTCAAGAATAAAATAGAAATTAGTTGTAGAGGATCTAGTTTGGATTTCCGCACTGAGCAGGAGGTTGGGCACACTTTGCTGTCATTTTCCTTTCTAATTATTCAGCCAGTCTTTCCATTCCTTTGAATCTTCCCCAGAAAAAGATTTTCAGTACTGAGAACCCTTTATTCTAGCCCTCTGGGGGTAAGTTGTTTTAAAGTACAAGTATTTCTTTCTTTTTTAATACTGCCTGTTTTCCAGAAGTAGCACTGTATGTGATGAACTTGGAGAGGAAGATCCTGTTGGATGGTTTGAAATGGAAGAGGAATGGGATGAAGTAGAAGTCAAAATGCAGCAGTGTAGAATATCTAAGGTAAAACAGACAGACAGTTTCTTTATCTATAGATACAGCAAGAACAATAGCACTTAGTCTTATATACTGCTTCACAGTACTTTTACAGACCTCTCTAAGCAGTTTACGGAATCAGCATATTGCCCCCAACAATCTGGGTCCTCATTTTACCCATCTGGGAAGGATGGAAGGCTGAATCAACCTTGAGCCTGGTGAGGTTCGAACTGCCAAATTGTAGGCAGCCAGCAGTTGGCAGAAGTAGCCTGCAGTACTGCATTCTAACCACTGCGCCACCACTGCTCTTTCCTCTGCAAGCTCAAGATAACTTGTGTGGCTATCCCTCATTTTTATCTCCACAACTGGGCTGAGAGAGAGTAACTGGCACAAAGTCACCCGGTGCTTTCTTACAATTAAGGAAAGTACACTGTATCATACTATCTCTCATTGTATCACACATCCAGACTTAAAAGAATAAGCAATTACCTTATGGTTAAGTGAGATGCATACAACTTCTTGGTTAGACTTATTAGCCAAACCAAAAGTCTTAGAGCTCAAGCAAACAGAAAAACATACTGGTTTGGATATTAAATATCTCCAATGTTTCCTGTTTTATAATAGGAAACCTAATCCTACTTTATAGCAGGAAATACTAGTATCTGGTACGGTATGCTGTGCTGTGCTGAGCCATGCTATAGATAGAGAATATTAATGTGCTGTTTGGTCCTACATTGGGGGAGGGGGATAGCACAGAGGTTTCCAGGCACATTCCAGGAAAATCTTTGGCCACCTCAGCATGTATGATCTTGACTTCCTTGTTCAGATGATTTAATAAACAAACTATAGGATATGTATCTGTAGTTAGCTACATCCATTGTCAGAAGGGAGCCAGTTGGGTCAATGCTTCAGTTCATTCCTTGTTCCTAGTTAAGCCAAAATCCTGGCTAGCTTTGTCTATCCATATTAAACGAATGTGGTCTGTATCTCAGCTTTGTTGTTAGGCATTACTAGGAAGGAATGTGCCAAGATTGAATCTTAACGTAGTAGTTCTGTTTCAGTTGTACTGAAATAGAAGGTGGAAACTGGAAGACTGTGGGTTGTAGTTCTCTCATAGATGTGAAAGTTGGCAGGGTAGCTTTGGACCACTTCACTTTCTCTCCACCCACCCCACTTCACTAAGTTGTCATTATGGGAAAAGTAAGAGGCAGAAGCATTTTCTACACCTTCCAGAGTTATTCAGAAATAAAGTAGGATACTAATCCAATAAATACATGAATTATATATCAGGCTTAATGGAGGTAGGTACATTAATTTGCTATCTCAGTCACATCGCGCTAAAGGCAGTATTACAAACAGCAGCAGCATTCTATGGTTGCTTTTTTAATTTTTCCATTGTTATCCCAATTTGGTGACTGTTATTCTGTGCAATTCAAACTGTTTATATTAGGGACTGTTGTATTGTTGCTGTTAATAGAGCAAATCTCTATATATTTGATCATAACAAAGAATAGCTTTAAAGCAGAGATGTAGTCTGGGGCCACAAATGTCCTGCTAGCTTCTCTTATATCTGTTCTTGCCTCGTGCATTGTGGGTGGTCCCATAGTTCAGCCTCCTCCTCCCCCCCCCCCCCAGGGTTTTGGATAGCAATTTAAGGAGCAAAATGTATACCTTAGTTATTAAGGTACATTATTTAATAATTATTTCAGATATTTAAATTCCTAATCATTGCCCTCCCTAAAATGCATCCTCATCCTGCCTTCTTTTGCATTAAGTGCCTTGATCTAATGGTAATTGCACATTCCTGGTCTAATGTGTAAAAGGTCACACACTATTTTAGATACATGCTAAAGGCTGCAAACAGGCATTGTGTTAAAGGCATAACCCCCAACAGGACAGAAGCTATTCTGTAATGACCTGAATCAAACGGTTTAGTTTTATGGATTCAGAACTCGTATGTTGATGTTAAAAGTACTGAAAATGGGTCAAACAGCACAGCTAACCATATTTCATAGTAGGATTGTGTTTGTAAATCTTAGCGTAAAATGATTTAGCCTTTTTTTTTTAAAGAAAATTGTTTGGAATCATGTTTGTTTTCTGTTCTTTTCTAGTACTTGATGGTAAAGTTCTTATGCACCAGGCAAGAGAAAGCTGAACGGCTCGGAGTACAAGGCTTAAGTGTCTTTGGTTATATTCGGTCAGCATCTGAAGAACCTAGCAGAAACAAAATCTGTAGAGAATGTGACAGACTAAGTGGTGATACCGTTTGTGGGATGACTCTTCTTCTAAAAACGCTGTCCTTCATTCAACAACTTGCACAAGACTTGGTATGTGGCATTCTGTTCATTGTAAAGACACATTGGCAACAAGTTTTAATCTCTTAAAAACAAAGGATCTTGTCAAGAACGACAGTATAAAATGGTGCAAAATTTCAATAAAACCTATTCTGTATAGAATTCAGATAGGCTGAGGAATTATCAAAGTATTAACCAGAATGAGATTGCACTCCCTTCAAATTGCAGTTTTACATTTTGAGGCATTTTTATTTAGCCAGTTGCATTTAAATCTCTGAGTTTCTTCCATCATTGTTGGCTGTGGCAGTGGGGTCTGGTTAGAAAGAGATGATCTTAGAACAGGGGTGTCAAACTTGCCTCATCATGGTGGTGTCACGTGATATACCGGGATTTTCCACCCCTTTGCTAAACTGGGTAGGGACGGGGCCAGCACGTGACGCATTTGGCCCGCAGGCTGCAAAGTTTGACAGCCCTGACCTAGAATGATAATGCAGTTCCTAATGACATCTAGACTAGATTACCCTAACACTTTGAATATACTTCAAAAGAACTCATTAACAAGATGGTATAGCTTAGGTCAGGGGTCTTCAAACTTGGCAATTTTGTGACTTGTGGACTTCAACTCCCAGAATCCCTCGGCCAGCAAAGCTGGCCGAGGGAT
>JAEANM010003378.1:0-17707 GCA_017656035.1 Myanophis thanlyinensis
GCACAGCCACTCAGTCTTAGCTGGGTTGAGCTGAAGTCTGTTAAGCCCCATCCAACTCCGCACGGCCTCCAGGCACTCGGTAAGTTTCTCGGTAAGTTTAAAAATAATGTTAAAAATCTTAAGGCTACATAATCCATCTGGTGGGGAGGAAACAACATGGCCAATGCTATAAACCTTTTGAATCTTAAACTTACAATTGCAGCTAATTTACTGTATAAATACCAACTTAATGTTAGACTTACCAACAAAAGGTTAAGTAAAGCACAGCTAGTTTCCATCTACTGCTTTGTTAATCATTTGGAATTTTTTGGCAAAATTCAGACTAATAAATCCATTCTTGATTACATCAGAAGACAAAGCTTTTTTCATCAGACTTAAGAGACACACTAACCTACTCACTGATTTTTGGCTCATACGAATGAATTATAATTATTTCTCCCTTTACGAACCCACTATCATGTCCCAAAATGTGTTATTCCCTTCTGTGAGGTATATTTATATATCACAATTTTGCTCCTTCTTTTATGATTTCTTTTATTTCTTCCTCAGAATTCTCTATTACTACTCTACTTATTAACCTGCAAATCCTGTTTGCTATGCATCTCTGAATTCACAGTTCCCCTGGGCTTAAGTTCAACTCCTGCAATGTTTCTCCCAAACATAACACAGAAGCTAAATTTTATAGAGAAAATTTGAAGGCAAACCCAACTTCCAGTTCAGTTGTCGGGTCCCAGTTAGAGGTATATATTATGGGAGTAGAATTTAGCCATTAATACCTGGTTCCCCCCCCCAAAAAAATAAAACCTACCCTGAAAATAAGCCCTAAGCCCCAAGCTTATTTTCGCATGTGGTCCTTATATAAGCCCTACCCCAAAAATAAGCCCTGTTTAAAATCAGCAGCAGCAGCACTGGAGGCGGCAAGGGTGTGGGGGCTGATGGTATCCAGTAGCAGCTACAGCCTGCACAGTGCAGGTGTATTGATTACATATCCAAATAGCAGGCAGAGGCAGGCGGGAGGCATGTGATCCAGACATGTACAGGATACAGGAAAGCCAAGAGTTGGACTGGAGCAGGCAGGTGGCCTTGGGAGGGTTGTCTTCACATGGCAGAACTGGAAGCAGATGGAAATAGAAGCATGGGGAGGGAAGGCAAGTGATCCCGATGTACTGTGTGGGTTGCGGGAAAGCCAAGAGATGAGAAGATGAGCCTCCCATGGCCTGCCGTTCACTCTGTCCCACCATCTCTTGGCTTGCATGCTCCATTGCAGCCACAAGCAAGCAGCAGTGGGCCAGTGGCCAGGTGGGTCCTACTGGTCGGGGCTCCCAGAGCTGCCAGCATGATGTGAGTCAGATGTCAGGGCATGGATTGCCTGGCTACAGGGCCCTGAAGTAAGCCAGTGTAGGTCATGTGGGGCAGCTCAATACCAGCACCTTGCCGCAGCAGCACTGGGGCATCTCTCGGCCTCCTGCCCCACTACAGCATTGAGCAAGCAGAAGTGGGCCTTCAGTATATGATTAAAAAATAAGACATCCCAGAAAATAAGGCCTAATACTTATTTTGCCACCTCCAAAAATATAAGACCCAGTCCTATTTTCAGGGGGAAACACAGGTAGTATTTAAGTAGTAATCTTAATGTCCAAAAGAATATGTGTCTTTTATTAAATATAAATATATAAATAAAGACTTTCATACTTGTACCTACAATGAGGGGAGGAAAGTAAGAAGGAAACACATATTCTATATGTAAAGGAGAGCATCTGAAAATCTTTTAATCAGAGATAAGAAAAGCAGAGACCTAAATAGGAACCAAGAGGGAGGATATTATCTGCTATTTCTATTCCCAATATCCCTAGGGGAATCAATAAAATAAAATTGTAAATAACTGATGCTTCGGAAGCTGCAGATGATGGGATTCATTCATTGTGTTAAATTATGAGTAGGCCAGTTCAGTTGTGGAGTAGCAGACTGTATGCCATCTGCACTTGCTACAGCTCCTCCACGTGCACTGCATGTGCAACTGCACCATCTGCATGCAGCTTTTGTACATGCAATGCATGCATGCTGCGCACAGGCACTCACGCACACATGAGCAATTGCATGTGCATGCTCAGGAAAGCTCTGAAGACCAGCTGGATTTCCTGCTGCAGTCGCGTGCATGCACAGCGGAGGCACAAAGACCAAATGGGTCTCTGCAATCATGCATGCACAATCGCATGTGCATGGTCAGTTGGCGGTAAGTTGGCCGACAGCTTGTGTGCCCAGAAAGATGGCTCTGTGTGCCATCTGTGGCACCTGTGCCATAGGTTCACCATCATGGTTATAGACTGTATCCCAGTTCCAGAATTTAAATGTTTTCTTGTCCTAATTTCTAACTGAGGTGAAAGTGACCCTAAATCATGAATAATAATAGTAAAAAAATGACAACATACATTTATAAGATAAAGAAGAAGCCAGAAAGAACAGAAGCAGAAATTAAACACAATCTGAAGAAAAGCAGTCTACTCTTCCAATATACTTGGAAGCACAGAAAAGGATTATTAACATTGTATTTCTCCAATTATTATTGTTGTTGTTTAAGTAAAAGTATTGGCTATTTTATAGTAAGTAACATTTCAAGTTCCTCTAGTGGAATTTCTTATTGGTGGGTGCTCAAGCTACACCTCTGATAATATGAAATGGTTCAGCCCATTTCATCCCCCCTCCTTTTTTTCTAAATACACATAGTGCACACCTTGACTGCTCCATCTGTGCCCCCAGTGAAGAGCCGGGTCTCAGTTCCATCAAGAGCCATAGTGCTGATCTCTGCATTGCCATGACAACCAGTAAACTCTTTGATTTTCTGCCCAGTATCAATCAACCAGAAGATAACCGTAGATCCAGTATCTGAGCTGATTACCTAAGGAAGAGGAGGAGAGAAAAGTCACTCAAATTAAAATCTTGCTGACATGCTCTGCTTCCAAATACCTGTATTATAATAAACTAATACATATGCAGCCTACTAAGTATCAATTTGAAATGCAAATCAGCGCTGATTTTCTCACCTTTCTTCCAAATCACAAAGTTTGTGGGTTGATTTTTATCCTATGCTAAATACCTTTCTTCGCAGCAAGCTTTATTTAACTGATGAGTAATGGGGTAGTTATCATTCAACAGAGAAAGGAGGTGAGTTGTTGTTGCTGCAGATACTATTTTAATCCAGACAGGGACAATGTGTCTTTAACAATGAAAATTGCAATCTTTCTCAAACAAAATAAAACAAATCTAAGGTTGCAGTAGACAAAGAGGAAAAGCTTTGTGATATACAGGTAATAAATACCAGCCTTCCTTATGTCAGAAAACTTCTCCATATATAAAGCATTAAGGGAATGTCTCTGAATGCATTATCTTGCAACATCAATATTATGCATTTATTTTTAATACTATACATTGGCATTTATTTTCACTGTATATTGGAGGAAGGGTCATTTGGATAAATCATGACATATGATACTCCCCCACCACCCAAAAAAAACCCTTGGTAAAATGTATGTTGTGGTTTCAGAATGCAACTGCAATTTTTTTATACATCACCCAGCAATTCTCATGTATACCAATAGATTATGTTTAATATTTATGAAAGATTTACATGCAGGTAAAACCTATTATATATGCTCTTAGTAAAATGTAGTTCTCTCTCGCCTATTATAATTTTGTATCCTTTTTTTCTCCACACTGCCCAATCACTTTCCTGGGGAAGCCAGACCAATCAGATTAGCGCTCTTCATTTGTGTTCCTCAGCAAACTCATTCCAAATCTGCATATAATTTATATTCATTATGTTTGCTAGCCATTGCTCTGGCTACCATAGTTACATTCTGTGAATATATCCAACCCCCTTTTAAACTAAGTTCACATTGTCAAGAAAATTATATACCTAGTCAAAATTAGCTAATTTCCACATCGTTGAGCAAGGTTAGACCTGGTTAGTATCTGAATAGAAATGTCAGGATTGCCATCCTGCTACGCCATGCACTGCCTGCTGTTAGTCTGTCATACTTGATGGGGAGGAAAGCTGTGAGGTGGGATAAGGGAAGCTGTGAGGTGGGATAAGGGAAGGGGTAGCACCCACCCCTCTCCTAAAAGAATGAAATATTCTAGGAAATATTAAAAAGGCAGAATATTACATTTCCCTGAATAAGAAAAGGAGAAACATGTTCTTGGAAAGCAGCCCCACCTTTGTTAATAGTCCCCAAAAGATTGGGCCATCCTATCTACGAAACAAAAGGCCTTCAGCTCCAGGGCGATAGGATTAGCCCTCTACCCATCTGGAAGCAGGGTTCACTGCATTGCAAAATCACCTGGGGATATTACATCACCAAGCAAAATTCAACCAAGCCTGAGACACAGACAGCCTTCAATGCTAAGACCCCCACTCTCTGGGAGTCTGACAACCAATCAGAATACATGCTCTTGACACAGGAATAGGAAACATAAGTTTCAAGCCCAAGAGAGAATCTCTCTCTCTCTCTCTCCCACGTGCTCCAGAGGTGGAATTCAGCAGGTTCTAGCATATTCACTAGAACCGGCAGTAAATTTTTTAAACAGTTCGGAGAATGGGTTGTTAGAAGAAATATCCTTTTGTTTTGTTTTTTCACTTACAGGGTTAATCCTGTAAGGAAGGTAGTAAAAAACAATTCTGGTGTTTTTTCTAGCCTAAATCTTTATTGCCCTGCTTATAGAAACTGCCCACCCAGTCACATGACCCCTCCCCCCCAGCCGCAGCCACAGAACCGGTAGTAAAAAAAAATTGAATTCCACCACTGATGTGCTCATTTGCCCAGGACCCGAAAAACCCATGTGGTCCTGTCCACCATTAAACCATCTTTCTAAGCAGCTTCCATGCTTCCAGTGTCTTTCTCCCCACTTGGAACTGAACCCAGATGGACATTTTTTCCAACAATTGAGAGGAATCAAAACTAAGTATAGGACAGTCCTGTCCTGTCCTGTGAGAGCCGTCAGCCATTCCAAGGTCATGCAGTGGAATGCAGAACCATCCAGCCCCCAAAGACAGGGACTGTTACCAAGACAATTTGTTAGTATCTAATTGGACACTCACTAATAACAGGGGGGAGGGAAGAACAAGAGAAAAGTGAACCATATGCTTTGGGCATGAAAACCTCAGATCCAACTTTGCTTCCTTTGTAATCACTCAGCTTTAGTAAAGTATACTTTTGGCTAACTATGGGCTTGAAAGTCTTTCTTTTCTAACTGAACCAGTTGTGACAGTTGACAGGGAGACTCCCATTATGTCTTTTGTGAGATTTTCCCTAATAAAGACTGAGGATTAAATCACAGCTCTCCAAGAAGTTGAAGCATAGCCCAGTTCCTCTTAAATAGCTTGGCTTGGACAGAAAAGAATCTGTATTGCAGACAAGCGTGAAGCTACTTGAAACAAGTGATTGCTCAGTGCGACTGAGAAAATTGCAGATGTCTGTTACATCCCTGGTGATTTGCATGTATTGCTTCTATTTCTCACCTTTCCTAGAAATGAATAGATTCTTGGTATGGAAGAGTGTCTTAAAGCTACAGTAACTGCCATTTCTAACCTAAGACTCAACAAATTGCTCCATTTTTATGGCATGAAAGTATGCAGGTAGTCCGCAACTTACAACAGTTCATCCAGTGACCAATCAAAATTACAACGGTACTGAAAAAGGAGACTTATGACCATTTTTCATACTTATCACAGCATCCCCATGGTTACACAATCAAAACTCAGACGCTTAGCAACTGACTCATCTTTATGACAGTCCCAGGGTCATGGTTTGCAACCTTCTGACATCCTTCTGAGTGAGAAGCAAAACATCTTCAAAGGAAAACCAGAAAGTCCAGTTGAAAGTCCTTTTGAAAAAGCACCTTTGGGTCAACCAAGACCTGGATGTCTGAGAATCTCCATAAACAACTGCAGTGATTCACTTAACAACTGTGACAAGGTAGGTTGTAAAATAGGGCAAAACTCACTTAACAACTATCTCACTTAGCAACAGAAATTTTGGGCTCAATTGTGGTCGTAAGCTGAGAATTACCTATAATCTCAGCTGAGACGTTCTACAAATATCCTGAAATAAGGCAATGACAGATCACTTCCAAACTGCAACCAAGAAAACTCCATGGATGGGCCCTTGATGTCACCAGAGTTGAATTCAGTTTGAGGGAGATAAGCTGACCTCCATTACCACTATTTTTTCTGTACTATATTCTGCAGTTGAACCACTTCAATATGGAATACTTTCCATTTAAATATGACAAATGAAATCATGCCAGCTCTTTTTTTTTAAATAATCATGCCAATTTTTTCTAATGGTAACTTTCCCAGGAAACACAGAGAGCTTTTCCTGTATAGATGGGTTTTATTCATCCTTAATTCTGAATAGGTTTTAAGTGAATTAGTTCATCTATTTTGTTTAAAGTTCATATCGCTTAATATAAATAGCATCTACCGAATGGCATCCCAAGCATTTCTTCATTTTGTTTGGTAGACAGATCGTATTGGTAGACATGCATAGTCATAAACTTGGTGCAATAAGATAATACCTTTATTATTTTCACTAAGAAGATGTACAGTTTATATTTGACGTATTTATTGATGCTATAATACTCTATAACCAGGTACATCTGGGTTGGATTAGTAAATCAAAGGTCAGACTGAAGCTATTTACCAGTAAGTGAAGTAAGTTTGCTGCTTTTCAATATTAATAATTCAAGGAAATTTCCTTGTAAAGAAATGAGAAGTTGCAAATGTATTTGTGTTAAATTATGTTCTTCCAAAGTCCTGGAAGCATAATTATGAATGGCACCCATGAAGAATTTTAATTGCTATCCAATATGCTTTTAATAACAGACAAATCATTGCTGGCTTATTAAAAAATTTCCCCCAAAAAAACTAGATGATGACACCTGTTGTTTCAAGAAAGCAAATGTAAAGAAGCTTTTTTCTCCCGTTGGCAAAAGGTAAAAAATAACAAAATCAGCTAGAAGCCTTCTTTTGGCTGTACAAGTCAAACAGATGGGAGTTCTTAGGCTAGTTTTAATAGCTTCATCCATTTCCCTACTTTGATTGAAGTAGAATAGAACTTCCATAGCTTATTTCTGTTAAAGACATGGAGTCCTTGAATTAAATAGACTTTGTGAAAACAAACAGCATACAGTGTTTCTATAACCATGCTTGGTTGAAGAAGGATCAGCCAACAAACTCATCAGGCCTAAGAAAAAATATGAGGGTTTTTTTCCAAAATAGCTTTATACTTTCCTTAAGAAATACTTGCAAAAAGAAGTATTAAGTAGAGTTAACACAATATTTATTTTTTTAGGAGGGGGGAAAACATTCTTTCTTATATTTGTCAGGAAACAAATATATAGGGATCATATCATAATACTCTACAAATTCAGAAAACCTGAAGACACAATAAAAACTCAAAATAGCAGCTAAATGTAGCTCAAATTCCCAGTCCCCCAAGCTGATGTGAACACTTGGCAAGGAAAGTAAGTCAGTGGAACATAAGGTATGCTATTTTGCACAGTTGGAAATTCTGTACAGTAGAGTTCTTATTTACACAAAGTACTTTGTCCAGGTTGAACTGAATGTGGATATAGTATCTGCAGATCATTGTCAATACAAGGAAGTTGCAAGTTGAAACATATGTTAGTCACTTCTCAGTTGAGAAAAAAATCCTATTGAAATGGAACAGCTCTTAAAGATTGATCAGAAGTTGCAGCTACATCCTGGCCCAGGGCTTGGCCTGGAGCTGCCAGGGGCCGGCCTGCTTCACCCACCCCACCTTTCCATCTGCCAGGGTTTCAGGGAAATAACAAAGGGGGGTGAAAAGGTCTTTTGCTCAGACCAGAGATGCCCCAGCTGGCTCTCTCGAGCACCACCACCACCACCCCCCGGGGCTGTGGGCAACCTCCCTCCCTCCCCTTCCACCCGAGCCTTATTTCTGCACGTGAGCACAGGGGCTCCCATCTCCTCTTGGCCCTCAGGGCCTTTGCAGAGGAGCCCATCAAGGGACTCCCCTTTTCCTCTCTGGGTAGGCAGGGGGTCGGGGGGGGGAGATCAGCACCAGGGTCCCCCACCGCCTCTCTTCTGGGCTCACCACCCCAGCAACATTTCTAGTTTTTTTTTTAACTTTGTAGTGGGACCTCACTGGAATTTGTATTCTAAGGATTTCCCCCCACTTTCTAGAAAGAATTCCCCCGTTGTGAGCACGATGCTCTCCTGCAGCTCCTCCTGTCTCGGTTGTATTACGTGTTCGTTTTTAATTTTATAAGAATCTTTGCAGATCAAATCTGTATTATTTAATTTTGCTCTGTCTTAAAGCTGCTGATGGAGAGAACCATCAGTTTTTGTAAAATAAATTCTCTAATATTCTGGAAAAAAAAAAAGAAGTTGCAGCTGGTCCCAGAATGCAGCAATGGAAACATATTTGGCTGTACTTGAGGTTAATAGGGTTGAGCTGTCTGGATCTCAGAGGGGAGATACATCAATGTGACATCACTATTTTGTAAGCTACAAGATTCCTAGTCAAAATTTAAAATACTAGTGGTTCCCTAAAAACTCCATGTAGCACAGAGCCATGTTATATGCCTGTCCCCAGTGTACATCTATTGCATCAGATTTAACATAATGGGCATGATCCAGGTTCTTTCCATACAATTAAGCCATCCTTTGAGACTCAGGAGGCCTATTTTCATCATTGTGGTGCCTGCCCTTTAAAAAACCTTCCCTCTGAGATCCAAACAGCTTCAACCCTGTTAACTTTCTGATAAAGTTTTGAAGGGTTTCCTTTTCCTCAGACATATGAATCAGGTTACTAAATCCTGACACGTATGCGTTGTGATTGGGAAATAGGTTTATAGGAGTCATGGCTACATTGTAATGCTGCTTTTATGATATTGTGTAATTTTATTGTAATGTGAACGACCTGGAATCACAACCTTGAAATGGGCAGCTTTACTGTATAATTTCTACATAAACTCCTATTTCTTTCTTATATTTAAAATTTTTGAATTCCTCAGTGCACTTAATGGATAGTTTATGAGGCTTGAGATCCTGTTATAGCACAAGGAAAATCATGCTGAGCCAGCAATTTCTTCCCACATAATCAAATGTTTATGGAACGCTCAAAATGAGAACATAAATAGAAATGCATTCTCCGACTCGTGCTCCTAGCAAACCATACTGAAGGCCATCGTTGCTCCAATACTAGAATTAATTTCTGGTCAGGATGGATAGCAGTTATGAGTTTACCTAGTCCTCTTTTAAAGCTTTTCAAGTAATCTCAGATTGGACAGCCAAAGCAATGCAAGTTCAATTCAAATTCAATCCTTTATTGTCAATGCACAACATGTGAGCAGCGAAATTGAGTCAGCCTCCATCAGTACAATCACACAAAGTACAGAAACACAGAATACATTCAGATACAGAATAAAGAACGAGAACTTAGTTCAGATTGCTGTACCTCAACTATGCTTTTCAAATCAGACAGCAGCTTGCTTAAGTCTGCCTTTCCATTTCTTGATGAATTAAGAAGAAGTGTGGCAGCACTACTAAACCACACGGCTTCTTATTCTGTTTTGCTGATTTTTTTTCTGTATTGCTTACACTAAAACGTTTGGATGAGTAATGGAAAATGCAAGAAATTGATATTTAGTGAGGGTATTTTTATTTATTTTTATTTATTTACTAAACTGAGTACTGACTGAGTAATACATCCAGGTCTGGTCACCACAATATAAAAAAAATTGAGGAGCTCCTATAAAGATTGGGGAAGGGGTTTAAAACTATTTTCCAAAGCACCAAAAGGCAAGGCAAGAAACAATGGATGGAAACAAACCAAGGTCTAAGAAGACCAACCTAGAACTAAAGAGAAATTTCCTAAAAGTTAGAGCAATCAACCAATGGAATAGTTTGTCTTCAGAAGCTCTATGACTGAAAGCTTTTGAAAAGAGACTGGACAACCATTTTTCCAAAATGGTATAGAGCAGTATTTCTATTCTATTCTATTCTATTCTATTCTACTCCACTCCATTCTAATTTCCTGTCCTCTGTCTTTTTTTATCAAAAACATTTCCAAGGAACATAGGAAAACTGTTAATGTGTATGTATTAATTTGCCATTTTCTTCCACATTCACTTCCACTAATCACCATCTTTATCCTTCTATACTATTGCATGTTATTCATTGCTGGTTTGTCCAGTTATGTAACCTTTAGGATACTGTGAAGCTGCCTTGCAACTAATTAGTATATTTATCCATCTAGCCCAGTAGGGTGTTTTTTTTCTTTTTGACTATCAATCCTTTTTAATTGCAGATGCCAGGAAACAGACTGTAAATTTTTCTGCATGCACATCATGTGGCATACCTCCACTCCTACACAATGGCCTTCTCTCCATATGCTTCATTTCGTATTTTCAAATTTTCCATGTTCTTTCCCTTTCTCTGGCAGGAACGTCATTACTGATATCTGTATGTCTCTTTGTATATTTGTTTATATCAGTGGGTACTCCCAGTTTGAGAAATAGTACTTGTTGCACTGGACAGCTGGCACAAAATATGTTAAACAGCTGAACATGTTTATGTTTGCACTGGAAGTCTAAAGAACTATGTGTTGGTTTATTTAGAAGCATTTTTTTTACCCTTCATTCTTACAAGGCTAACTGTATGTCCAGCAAGTACTGTCAAAATCATCAACCTGTTAATGAGCAAGTCAAGCTGAAGCAAAGATGAACGACACCTTTCCCAGTGCCTTAGAAATGCCAAATTGCTCTTTAGGTTTGATTTAAATAACTTTTTCACATTGTTAAAAAAAAATATCTGGGACAAATATACAAAGACGGAGTAGAAGCAAGAGAGCTGCAGCAGCTTCATTGTCAGTACTGTTATAAACTAGGCACAGTTATAATGCCAAGGAGAAGGACACTCTATAAGCATTCTCAGTATGACATTTGTGCTATCCCAAGTTTTAGAATTATTCCGCCTCAGGGGTCCAGAGAGCTGTTTCAGCTTGGCAGTGCCAGAATGAGCGTTCAGAAGTGAATTTGCAAGAGGAGAATCTCAACAGGAGGAGCAGTGAGGTTTGCTTCTGAGTTAGAATGCCTGACGTGCACAGTAGTATGCAGAAAATGAGATTTCATGGAAACCCAGAAAGCAAAGCAATGGAAACAGGAAGGATGTTCACCCAGATAGTCATTTTCTCATCTATACGGTCATTTCTAAAGAATTAAAGGGATCCCAAAGTCCTTCTACATAATGACCATGCAGCCACTTTCTCCAGAGCAAACAAATGTTTTAAGGGCGAGAAAAAGACTGATGTACTGAATGTGTGCGTGCATGTGTATGTGAGTATATATACATGTATGTGAGTGAATATACATTACAGTAGTTTTTGCCAACTCAGAAGTTTCGCCCTTCTTTTATACAGGGTAGTCCTCAACTTACAACCATTCGAAGTTACAACGGCACTGGGAAAAGTCACTTATCAGGCACTAATTAGTCCTGCACAACACTTGCAGCATCCGCATGGTCACATGATCAAAAATTGGGCGCTTGGCAACTGGCATGTTCATGTAATGATCATTTGTGAACCTTCCCAGCTGGCTTCTAAAAAGGTAATTCAATGGGGAAAACCAGGTTCACTAAACTACCACATATTTCACTCAACAACTGCAGTGATTCACTTAACTGGGGCAAAAAAACCCAAATTGTAAAATCAGGCACAACTCACTTAATAACCTAATTGTTATTAAGTTAACAATGGAAATTTTGGTCCCAACTGTAATCATAAGTTGAAAAATATCTGTAGTGGAATTAGTCATGGAGAAGGGAGGCAAATTTCCCATCATGAATAAATGAGAATTAATAGCTTCATTGGTTTGTTTTATTTTACCGCAATTTTCTCTCTCTCTCTATCTATCTACATCTAGCTAACTACCTGTACATTGCCTTTATTTTGATTTTCGGAGGGTGCATAACTTTTCAGCCAGTCTTATGTACATTTCCTGGCAAAAAAATGGAAAAATCCCATTTGCAAAAAATCAAATTAGGGTTAGGATTAGGGTTAGGGTTAGCTTTCCATGAATTTGTAGAGCAAAATGGACAACGCCAATGGATTTCGAGCCCCTAGTCATGGTTAGGAGGGTGCATAACTTTTCAGCCAGTCTTATGTACATTTCCTGGCAAAACACATGGGAAAATCCCATTTGCGAAAAATCAAATTAGGCATAATTGAGTTATTTTCACAAATAAGGCAGTGAATATATATCCACCACATCTTCCTCTTCTTATTTTCCTCACAACAACTCTGTGAGGTGAGTTGGGCTGAGAGAGAGAGTGCCTGGCCCAAGGTCACCAGTTGGCTTTCATGATTAAGACAAGACTTGAACTCATAGTCTCCTGCTTTGTAGCCTAGTAGCTTAACCATTAGACCAAATTGCTCTTGGTCTCTCCTTCACTTGGACCTTGATTATTTCTTCCTTGTGAGTAGATATTCCAACCTAACCCTTTTCTGTTACAATGATGACTGTGAGTCTTCTCTTTTCATTTTAACAATGAAACAAAGCAATAGTTTATATATGTATGGATGTATGTACATATGTATGTATGCATTAATCCATTATACTCTGGTTATTTATTTATTTTTTTTTTTTTTTTTTTATGGATGCATATATTCCCATTGTAACCCATTATAGATTTATAGGCTGATAATTTCAGATAGACATAACAGACGTTCAGTCAGAATTATAACTCTGGACAGGTACCTTGTGGGAATTTACAAAACTGAAAGACAGATGGCACCTCAAGATTTGCCTGAATTTGTAAAATTTCAAACTGGAGTGAGGGGTATGCACACTGACTTCGCTTGCAGAAATTCCATGTGCATCCGATTCCATTACTTCATCTTTGACTTTGTCACACAGATCAGCAAAATCAGAGAAGTTCAATCCACATATCATTAGGATGTAAAGGCACAGAGTTTCGTAGGCACAGAGGTTTTGCAATTCGGATCCTCATGAATACTAATATATAGCTGAAGAGGATTTCTGAGATTACAAAAGCCAAAATATTGTGATTAATAGACATTTTCAGAAAAATGGCATTTTCTTATAGACTGTATAAGCCTCCGAAAGGTCAAGAATCACAGGCACTGATCTTTAATACAAAACACTTTCAGCAAATGGGGCGTACCACCTGATTAGGTATGATGTTAACTCAGAAGTATCTCCTTCTTGAATTCTTATGGCTTAATCTCAGTTCCATGTGTGTTTGACTGTATCCAAAGTTCATGCTAAATATAAAAATAAAGGACAGAGGTAGCCAGGGGGATAAAATGCTTCACTGGTTAACACAGCATAACCCAGATAAATGGGGCTGGATATTTCTGATCTTTCTGTTTAGAGGGTAGACCCACAACTTCTTCTTTATGGAAGAAAAAAGATGCACTTATTGTTTAATTTTCCCATAGTTCCCTTAAAATGACAGACACTCCATTCCTGATTTTGTCATCTGTGCCATCATGCAGTGAGTTCAAGAATATTCAGGAGTGGGGGAACAAAGAGGCTGAAGAACTCATATTATGCTCACCTCCACCTGATTATTCATTTTTCTCATAGCACTTGTGCAGTGGTGGAATTCAGTTTTTTTTACTACCAGTTCTGTGGGCGTGGCTTGGTGGGTGTGGCTGGGAGGGGGTCATGTGACTGGGTGGGCAGTTTCTGTAAGCAGGACAATAAAGATTAGGCTAGAAACAGCACCGGAATGTTTTTTTCTTGTCTTCCTTACAGGATTAACCCTGTAAAGTGGGAGGGGGGAAGGAGATTTCTTCTAACAACAGGTTCTCCAAACTGCTTAGAAAATTTACTACCAGTTCTAGTGACTCTGCTAGAACCTGCTGAATTTCATCACTGCACTTGTGTTAGTAAATAATTTCTTGTGATAGTAAATAATTTATTTTTCCTGCTTTGTTTTAAACCTTGAACAAAGAGACCCATATTGTTTCAGAAAAGAGGGAAAGGGGAAAATAATGGCAATTTGCCCAGAGATTAATTTCATTGCATTGTGTATTATGATGGCTGGGGTTCCTGAATATCAGGTGAGATGTAGGTAAATCTCTGCTTACAAGATCTGTAGTGCTACAAATGGAACGGACATCCAATTGGCATACCAAGTGGCTGTGTGTTTAATTCATTTATTTTACTATCAAAGATACAAGTAGGATCCATGCCTCTTATGTTATGAATTTCTGTTGGAAAAATTGCATAAGGCAAAACACAGATCTCAGCTAAGTACGCTGTTTGCACATTTTATAGCTAACGTGGGCTATAAGGTGATATCCTATGAATATTTCAAAAGCAAGTTCACTGGCAACAGAAAGAAAGATGCATTTTAAATATGATTCTCAGCCCCAGTTCTTAAGCTTGTTTCTTTTTACTGAAGACCAATGTGGAGCTGACAAATATAGCTCTTTTTTAACAGACAAAAACAGTTGCTCCACATTAATTGATTATGGGATGGGTAACACTGGATCAATTCAAAGTAAGGGTGTAGTAAGTTTTTTCATGCATTCTCCACATACAGGAGCCAGGTTTTATGTGCCCAATATCCTCTAACCTAGGGGTCCTGGCTAAGGAATTCTGGGAATTTAAGCCCATAAATTGTAAAGTTACCAAGATTGGAGACCCATTCTCTAACCCCATACCCATTGAGTAGGAAGTCTGCATAAAAGTGACTAGGTTCAGTTGGTGTCAGGTCTGCCTCCTTCAAATCCCAAGAAAGGAAAACCTCAACTCCATTGCATTAGAAATCAGGAAACTTTTACTGGGAAAGAAGTGAATGCAGAGAAAGCAAAGCAAGGTCTGAGTAAAATCATGGGTCAATTACATACCAAAAAAATCGCCAAAACCCTCCCTCCAGGGTCCCGGGAAGATTGTTCAATCCTTATTTTTCATCAGGTCACAAGGCATAAATCTACAGGTGTTAATGTCCGTTACTTCTCTGGGATAGTTGCCCTTGAGCAGGCGAAAACATCTTCTCTGAGGAATGCATGCTACTTTATTTATACACAGGGGCCTCCAGACACCAGAACTCTTCCCCCCCTTATTACCAAGCTCCCCCTCCCCCTGTTACTATGGCAGCTGATAAGAGTGAAGCTTCAGAAGAAAGTTGGAGGCTGACAGTTGGGCTCCATGCAATGTTTAGAATGCTTTCATGTTTGCAAATTCTGGTGGCCAAAGGAGTAGTTGTCCTCTGTCACGCATTTTCACAAGAACATAAGAAATGCCAAGCATCTAGTCCAATGTCTTGCTTCTCACAGGTAGCTAACCAAATTGTTTCTCAGAAATCATAAAGCAGAACATGAAAGCAGAAGCTTTTTCCTTCTATAAATCCCCAGGGACTATTACTTAGAGATATGCTTCATACACCTGTCACAACTGGTAGCCATTGGTGATAGTCCTGTCTTAGTATAACTCACCCATGTAGCCATCCAGTTAATGACAATCAATACCTTCTGAGAAAGCAAAATAGTTTAAAAGTATATTCTATAAAGAAGTGTTTTGATTTTCTTATATGTTCCACTAATATGTTTTACTAGGTGGTACAGAAAATAGTTCTCAGTTGAGTGTCAACCCTGGAGCCATTTTGGAATGTCTTCAGGGTTGCCACAGCCATGCTGGATGGAGCTCTGGGAAAGGGAGGGGGGAGTAGAGATAGGTGGGGGAATATGTAGCCAAAATAATATTCTTTCTTCTGGGAATTAAGGAAATTCTCACCAGCACTGGAGGGGTGTGGATGGGAGCCAGCCAATTTGGGAGGGTGACCTGATTGGGACATATGATGGTTGTGTGTAATGGGGGGGGGGAAAGAACTTTGGATTCTGAATTGGGTGGGAAAAACCTGGGGGGACTTCAGAGTCAGGTTTTCATCAGATGGGCCAATATGACATGCCTAATAAATCTATACT
Source organism: Myanophis thanlyinensis (assembly GCA_017656035.1). NCBI lineage: Eukaryota > Metazoa > Chordata > Lepidosauria > Squamata > Homalopsidae > Myanophis > Myanophis thanlyinensis. The sequence goes on from JAEANM010003378.1 coordinate 15,996, forward strand.
TTGAGGAAGCTTCTGGCCTAGGAGTTGTGATTTTGTCTGGGCTGTTATTTGAAACCCTGGCATTAACCCAATTCTGACATTGTCTAAAACTGACATTGAGTTTGTCTAAAACTGACATTGAGTTTGTCTAAAACCATCAATAATATAAATGTCCTTTATTTGTTTGTTTATTTTGCTTTTGAGTCACTGTTTACTGCCTCAACAAGTGCCTGAAGTCCGCTGGTGAGATTTCAGAAGTGGTTTGTCATTGCCTCCTTCCTAGGGGCTGAGAGAGAATGATTGCCTCAAGGTCATCCAGCTGGTTTTGTGCCTAAAATGAGAGTATTGCTTATGTTCTCTCAATTTCTGGCTCTGTTGCTTTAAGAAGTACCCCAGAACTGGCTCTCATTTTAATCCATAACTTCTATTCATTTATTTTTTAAAAAAATATAGTCCAAAGATTATAACTTTCCTTTCTATATTTGTTTCCTCTTATTATTTTGCTCATCTTTGTCTGCATTTTACTGGCTGACAATGTTTTTGGAATAACAACCACAAACATACAATGTATTCCAATTACGATAATTATGTATATTTCATTGCAGGATGTACCATTTCTTGTTCCTAAAAACACATACAGAAGGATGGCTCAGAGAATTAAATATATATAGGAGCATGAAGAATGACGCTTCTCCCCAATATTACATCCAAACCCATGCATTTAACTGAAACTATAGGTAGTCTTTAACTTACAGCTGGTCATTTAGCAACCATTTGAAGGTACAACAGACACTCCCTTCCCCACAAAAAAAGCTACTTATGACCAAGATTTGAAATTCTGGTGACTCCTTCCACATGGTGATGTGACAACATTTTGGAAACCCAGCAACTGGCCCATATGTATGGCTGTTCACAATATCCCACAGTCATGTGACCAAAATTTAGGATGTTTTGTTGGGAATTGATATTTATTTCCAATTTCCAGAAAAGAAATACTCCATAATAAACAATGAGTCAATGTCATTGTATTCACTTAATAATTATTGAAATAAGATAGCAAAATCCCATATGGCCATGTGTTTACTCGCTAAACAACCATAATGACTTAGCAATAGAAATAGCAGTTAGACTTATATACTGCTTCACAGTGCTTTACAGCCCTCTCTAAGTAATTTACATAGCCAGCACATTACCCCCAACAATCTGGGTCCTCATTTTACTGACCTTGAAAGGATGGAGTGCTGAATCAACCTTCAGCTGGTGAGGATCAAACCTCTGGCAGTCAGCAAAATTAGCCTGCAGTACTGCATTCTAACCACTGCATTACCAAGGCTCAGGATCTTATTTGCAGACTCAATTACAGTTGTAAATTGAGGACTACATATCTGTCTGTCTGTCCATCCATCCATCTTATCCATCCATCTATCCAGTGATGGTATTCAGCCTGGCTGCACTGGTTCTAATGAACCGGTAGTGGCAATGAGCATTTGACCCTGCCCTATCCTGTTCGTTAGCCCCTTTTTTCTTTCTTGCTCATCTGAATCATGCCACACAGCTGTTTTCTGCACCTTCATGGCCTTCCTACTCACTGAGGTTGCCACTAGTAAGCCTAATAGCTATATTTTTGAAGTGTGTGTGCACCAAACAATAGTAAAACTGGTTGCATCCCACCACTGCATTATCTGTCTGTCTGTCTGTCTGTCTATTTATCTGTCTATCCATCCATCCATCCA